>JAXCGZ010019359.1:7500-20000 GCA_037179515.1 Halocaridina rubra | reverse complement strand
TGTTGTTGATGTTGTTGTTGTTGCTGATGTGGGACTGTCCCCTGGGCATTTGGTCCACGTATATCCTATGGATAGAAGGAGGGCATGAGATTCTTATTCTTTTCTTGGGGGGCCAATATTTTTTTTTTCTAATGAATATTTTTTTTTATTTAAGAAAAATTATTCGATTCAATTGTCACTTTTGATTCACAGATATTTGAGCAAACTTCTCAGTGTTGTAAATTTTATATATAAAAAAGGGTCTTTCATTGCTGTATAAAACCCTTTGTTTATGAATAGAAGAAGAAAAGAGCTTTAATGAATAATTGATTTAAAAAAAAATGACCATGCAATGAACAGGAGAAGGGATACCATACATCGAAATGGAATTAGAACAGGTGCCCTATGATAACAGCTGTGCACGCAAACAGAATATTTGTTCTGGTCAAATCCAGCCAAAGGCATCTTTAGAGCCGTGAGGATGGATGGAGTATTATTCGAAAGGGATTTTTTTTTTTTTTGGTGGGGTGGAGATAGTAAGGTAGGGTATGTTCAATCTAGCAATTGGAGAACGAGAGAGAAACAATAATGGAAAGAGTAGCATAATGCAGTGAACAAACAGGATGAGAACAAAATTTTTAGCTTTCAGACACATTCTTTGACATCCAACATAAGTTTCATTTTCCTTCGAGCAATGCCAACTCAAAATTGCCAATTAGCGATCTGAATGGAAAACAGGCCAGAAGCATGCAAATTATTTTTATAATTAACTTTTTTTTTTGGTTCATTGGAAAGTAACACAATTCATATACAGTTGCTGGACCCTAGGCCAAGGAGTTTATATATTATTTTTCTGTTAAATTCTGACATTTGCACCGAGGATTTAATCTATTATTTATATCATTACATTTTAATATATTTACCAACGAGTTAACGTGTTATTTCTATGCTAATTCTGACATTTTTATAAAGGAACTAACCTGATATTTCTCTTGTTACATTTTAACATTTTTACCATGGAGCTAACCTGTTATTTCTCTGTTAATTTCCAGACTTTTCATCAAGGAGTTAAACTGTTATTTTTCTGTTATTTTTTTATAATTTTGCCAAGGAGGTGACCTGTTATTATTCTGTAAAACCCATTATTTTTCTGTGATATTCTGACATTTTTACCAAGGAGGTAACCTGTTATATTTCTGCTAAATTCTGACATTTTTACCAAGGAGGTAACATGTTATTACTCTGTTAAATTCTGATATTTTTACCAAGGAGTTAAACTGCTATTTTTCCTGTAAATTGTGACATTTTTACCAAGGAGTTAACCTGTTATTTCTCTGTTAAATTCTGACACTTTACTATGGATTTAACCTCTTATGTCCCTGTCATATTCAGTCATTCTTAATAAGGATTCAACCTGTAATTTCTGTTACATTTTATTTTACCAAGGAGTTACCCTGTTATTTCTCTGGTACAATTTTAAATTTTTACCAAGGAGTTAACCTGTTATATCTGCATCAATTTCTGAAATTTTCATCAAGGAGTTGACCTGTTATTTGTCTGTTACATTTTAACAATTTTACCTAGAAGTTAACCTGTTGTTTCTCTGCTACGTTTTAACATTTCACCAAGGAGCTAACTTGTTATTTCTGTATTAAATTTTGACATTTTACCAAGAAGTTAACCTGTTATTTCTCTCTTACATCTTAACAATTTTACCTAGGAGTTAACCTGTTATTTCTCCGCTGCATTTTAGAATTTTCACCTAGAAATTAGCCTGCTATATCTCTGTTAAATACTGACAATTTACCAAGGAGTTAACATATTATTTTTCTGTTACATTTGAACATTTTACCAGTTACCTGAAGTTCTGTTTTAGTGGATAACATCGTATCTCTTCTTCATTCTTTTTCCCAATATTTTACATGTTTTCTAAACATTAAAATTAATTATCTTCATCAAAGTTTCCTTCAATTTTAAGTGTTGCTTAATAAAATAAAATTATTTTCTTCATAGTTTTTTTCTCTCTAGTTCACATGTTTTTTAACTAATAAAAATGGTTTATCTTCATAGTTTTTTAAACTTGTAGTTTAACTATTTACAAGACTTTGTAATGTATATATGCTCTGAGTATGTCAATTCTACATGCATTGTTACCAGGAGTGTATTTCATTTTTTATTTTCATTCTATTGCTAATGTCTTTATAACATTTAGTTTAACTACCCCATAGCATAAACAGTATAGAAGTAAAATATTGTTAACAATCTTGAAACTACTCGTTAATTGCCGTAATTTACTTTATAAGTAGACTGATATATCTATACATAGAATATAACTGAATATAACACTATATTTTGGGTCCTAACTGGATCACTTCTCAAGCTTGGACCCGAAATTTAACGTTGTTTTCTATATATTTTTTTTGCTGATGGGCTTCCTTACTAGTTAATGCTGTAAGTTAGCAGTTTTTGTTTCCTTATATCTATCTATCTGTCTATCTATCTATTTGTCTACCTATATATCTATCTGTCCATCGTAGAGTTTCTAAGCAAAGGCTTGACACATCAGGAACATAATTGAATAAGGACTAGCAGACAGACTAGGAACACTAGTGAAACTAACAAATGTAAAACTTCATTGTATTACAGAGTCTGTAATCACCTATAAATACCTTTTATAATACTATATTTTAGTACACAGACTTGGAATGCCTACAGCTAATATGACTGAAACTGTAGTTCACAAGTTAGGAACACCAAAAACATATGTATTTGATTTATAAATTCAGACAAGGAACACCTGTAAACTAACATGTCTAGAACTAGGCTCGAATTTGTAGTCTTATATGACATATAATGATGATATCTGTAAATGGATTTATGAATTTAGTTTATAGTTATGTCTCCAATATTTTTCTTTTTGAAATTGTATTTTCAGTCACTGTATATTTCTATCTCTCTCTCTCTCTCTCTCTCTCTCTCTCTCTCTCTCTCTCTCTCTCTCTCTCTCTCTCTCTCTCTCTCTCTCTCTCTCTCTCTCTCTCTCTCTCTCTCTCTCTCTCTCTCTCTCTCTCTGTAAGAAAATTATTATATATAATTGAGACGGTTCGTTTAATGAAAGAGAATATTAATATGCAAGTTACTGGCGTTCATTTTTTATGACAGAAAAAATTATTTGTAAGTGAGACTTTTCGTTTTATTACAGAGAATATTGATGTGTAAGTGAAACGTGTTTGTTTTTGTGACAGAGAATATTGATTTGTCATTGATTATTTTCGTTTTATTATAGAGAATACTGATATATAAGGAAACATGCTCTCTTTTATGACAGAGTATATCGCTATGTAAGTGAGACGTGTTCGTTTTTATGGCAGAAAATATTGATATATAAGTGAAACGTGTCTTTTTTTATGTCAGAGAATATTGGTGTAAGTGAAACGTGTTCGTTTTTTGTGACAGAGAATATTGATTTGTAAGTCAGACGCATTTGTTTTATTAAGGAAAATATTGGTATATGAGACGTTTTCGTTTTATTACAGAGTATATTTATCCCTATCCTCCAACAACTTAGAGACCTCCTTTGTAAGCTTTATATTTCACTCTATGTTTTGACCATCCAATTATGTCATTTTAGATGTACTGAGTTAATGCGGATGCTGTTTACACTACAAAAAGGAAAGATATCCTGTTATATGGAAACAAATAAAATTTAACAAATAATTCAGCAAATACAAAATATGAATCGTCCATCAATGTCTTAGCATGGGGGAAAAATAGAAATGATTGACTTACGGATGACAATTTTTTTTTTTTTTTTTTTTTGCACTGAAGTCTTTTGTGGCACTGAAGTCTTAAAGGGGGTTTACACGGTCAAACGGTTCGTCGAACGCGGTTCGACAGACAAGTGTATGGAGTGATGTTCGAACGTGTGAACGGAGTATTTGGTTGTCGAACACGGAACGTGTTCGACAACCAAATACCCCGTTCACGCGTTCGAACATCACTTCCAACACTTGTCTGTCGAACCGCGTTCGACGAACCGTTTGACCATGTAAACCCCCCTGTAGTTGGCACATCTACGCAAAGATGATTATTTTAAGTGTCACAACATTTTAAAGAAAGAAAATCTGGCTGAAAAATATAAAAAAAAAAATCTGGTCAATTTTACGTGTAGACTCACAGTTTGCCGAGGACGATCGAGTGACTTGACGATTCCAGAAGTAGTTACCATCACTCCTCCTCGAACCTCCGTCGGGGAAAGAGGTGCTGGCCTGCTCAAGGGTAAAAAAAAAAAATATAAATGTCACTTCTTGAATCTGGATTTTCAGTTATATGTGACATTGGATCATCTATATTGGTAGATAATTCTAAGATATATATAGAAGATAATATTTTCAGTCCTTTTAACTGTCTGAACGAGCACAAATAAGGTGCTGACCTGCTCAAGGGTAAAAATATATAAGTATCACTTCTTAAATCTGTATTTTCAGTCATATGTGACATTGGATCATCTATATTGGTAGATAATTCTAAGATATATATAGAAGATAATATTTTCAGTCCTTTTAACTGCCTGAACGAGCACAAATAAGTCTAGAGAACAAATGATCTGAAGTCAAATCGTTGTCTATAGTACTTGAAGCGTTATTAACGTACGTGGAAAATGTTCCTTGTTATAGGACACATTTATGTATAATTGTTAGCCTGACGTTCATAACAAAATTAGTAAAAAATGTATTTGGAACGTTTCAAGTACCAAAACAACGTTTTCTAGTTTCTCCTTTCGTGTAGAATATACTGTCAGCTAAAACAGTTGTGGCAAATATTTAATTTTTTCTTCAACAACCTGGCAGTGCCAGTCATTAGATCCAGTCATTAGATAGTGCCAGTCATTTGTATATCACATATACATAAAAACCTTTTTATTAGACTGGCCAAACTTGCGTGACTTCCTGTTAACATATTCAAGATAGTGAACTTTTTTGGCGTCAGTTTTTCTCTCCAGCCTATGGCCGGTACTGTTTTTTTTTCTTTCTTTCTATAATTTTAGAATGCTAGTTACTTAAATCTTTATTTCCTTAACATCAAAGGCCATTATGCCTGATCCTTGTTAAATAACGTACCTAGAAATAAGAAGTGAGACTCACCTATGATGCATCATGCCTGGCCCTTGTAACGTTCCATCAGGTAATCCAAAGGCCATTATGCCTGATCCTTGTTAAATAACGTACCTAGAAATAAGAAGTGAGACTCACCTATGATGCATCATGCCTGGCCCTTGTAACGTTCCATCAGGTAATCCCATGTGCGGCTGGCCATACAAATCCTCTCTGGAGAGGGGTCGAGAGGGTGGAGAGATTCCAGTGAAGGCTGACCCATACTGATCTCCTTTGATACCACCCATCACTCGGTTTTTCTGCTGTTGTATGTATTGGTTTTGCATTTGTTGTTGTAGATCTTGTTGCTGTTGTTGATGCTGCTGCATTTGAAGGTTTTGTTGTTGCTGGAGATTTTGTTGTTGCTGGAGATTTTGTTGTTGCTGGAGATTTTGTTGTTGTTGAAGCATTTGTTGTTGTTGCTGTTGTTGTTGTTGGAGGTTTTGTGCTTGTTGAAGATTTTGCTGTGCTTGTAGAGTCTGTTGCTGCAATGTTTGTTGTTGGCTATAATCTTGTTGATAGCTCTGTGGGGCATTCTGCTGATTCTGCAATGTCTGTTGCATGTTCTGTTGGTAGTTTTGTTGTTGCATGTTGAACTGTTGTTGTTGTTGTTGTTGCTGCTGCTGTTGTTGTTGCTGGAGCATTTGTTGTTGCTGGAGATTTTGCTGCTGGTTCACCTGCTGGAAGCCATGTTGTTGTTGATGTTGCTGACTTTGTTGCTGTTGATGACCCGTTCCATCTCCTTCTGGCGAAGAGCAAAATCTTAGACCAAAAAGGAATAACAAGTTTTTATACAAATAATGTATTTAAAGGAATCCTTGATATGTTCACATATTGAGGAAAGCGTAATTAATAGTTGAAAAAAAAGATAAAAACTCTCTCCTATTATCAAATAATGCAGTAAAAGGAATCCTTGATAAATAGTTGAAGGAAAAAGGAATAATCTCTACCTAGCATCATAAAATGCATTAAAAGGAATCCTTGCTATGTTCACATGATGAGGAAAACCTGATAAACAGTTTAGAAAGAGGAAAAATCTCTCCTTAGCATCAAATAATGCATTAAAAGGAATCCTTGATATGTTGACATATTGAGGAAAACGTCATAAATAATTGAAAGAAGGAGGAAAAATCTCTCGCCTGCATCAAATAATGCTTCCAAAGTAATTTACTTGTATGATTTATATATAAATATGAGTGGAAACATTCTTGCCAAACATTAATTACTTTACATTATTTCTTTATTGAATGATTATATCAGATTTGCAATTTATATAATGCTTTCCAAAATGTATGTTTTTTTTTATGTGAATTAAAAAAAGAACAAAAAAAACGCGGCTAGGAGAATGTGTATATTGATGGTGATCTGAGAATGTATCAAATGTATGTATGTGTGTATGCATGGAAGTTACTGATATTGTTGAATTCATGAGAAACAGTCTATATGTGTTAAAAAAAAGTTCCCTCTCTTCAGTAGGTCGTATATATTCAATGTTGCAATTTTTCATATCATATATCATTATTAACCAGTCGTATCAAAACTAATATATATATATATATATATATATATATATATATATATATATATATATATATATATATATATATATATATACAAAAGGCAAAAAGAATTTATAGATTTCTAATAGAAGTGACATTTGTCCCACAGGTTACTATTTTTTGCCCCCCTTTTGCCCGTCTTTTTTTCGAGTTTTTTTTTTTCAGTTTAATTTCTAATTCATTGATGACAAACCTCTTATTTTATAAGTGTGACACCGGGACAGGCATGAAAATTGCCCTCGTCGGGTCCTGCCACCAAGAAAAACATTGAGACGAAGAAAAAGTAGAAGGTTAAGGACAAGGCAGAAATAATGGCACGCTAAACACTAGGAAGACAGGCTGAAAAACTAGTCGCCAATTCCCAGCCCCTACCACCATCTATTCTTATCTGTCTTCAGCTCGAATCGTTCCTTTCTCAAAGTGTTTTGCTTTCATTTTTTTCCCCAATATCCGTCCTACAACGAAAGAAAAAAAAATACAGGGAGCCCCTGCATGGATTCTGTTGAAAAAAAATACTATATTCCCTCGAGATGCTCTGAATGGCTGCTGATAATATGAGCAACATACGCTTTTCAATCCTAGATCAATAGCACTCGGTAACCTCGAAGACTTTGCAAGAACCGTTTTCTGTCATCAACAATCAATTGGGTAGGAGTGGAGAGGAGTGGAGACATGGAGCATGGAGGAGTGGAGAGTGGAGGTAGAAAGATATTCCCCCCCAGAACAAAGTAAATAAGAGATATATTGCATTTCCTGGAGCATATATTTGGTTTTCATTATTGTGACTTGGTCAAAGACTATGATAATTGTAGGGAGGAATGGAGAGGAGTGGAGACATATATAGAGCAGAGATAGATAGAATTTTCCTCCGGAAACAAAGCAAATCATGGAAATATATTGCACTTCCTGGAGCCTATATTTATTATACATTATTATGACTTAGACAGCGGATGAGGTTATCATGGCAGCAAGGAGTGGAGTCATAAAGAGTGGAGAGAGATGGACTTTTTCCCCCGGAAACAAAGAAAATCACGGAAATGTATTTTTTTTCCTGGAGCATATATATGTTTTTCATTATTACGACTTAAACAACGGTTTTTATCAGTGTGATTTTTTAACTGATCGAAGCACAGAAATAGATTTTCTGCAAAAAAAAAAAAAAATCACGGAATGAAATTGCAATTTCTACAAAAATATTTTTCCTTTTCATTTTTTTTAACTTGACCAAAGAAAGAGATAATCATTATGGGTTTTCAGGCAAAGCTAAACAAAAAAAAATTATTGTGGTTTTAGGGGAAAATATTTTTTTTTTCATTATATTGACTTTGTTATATCATGAGAGAGTCACTGTGGTATTTGAACAAAACAAGACGCAAAAATCTATCGCAATTCCAGTAGCCTATTTTTGCATTTCGTTATTTTGACTTGGTCAAATAATGAGATAGAGTCATTTTGTAATTTTTGTATTATTATTTCTGTGTTCATTACTGCAACTGATTTACTCATATTATGATGCATTTAATAATTACAATGAACAATTACTTAATGAACTTAAAATAATCCTAATGATAGATATGTAAAATATTTGTGTTAAAAAAAAAGTTATATTTTTATAACAGTCAAATGTTTTTTATATAGTAAATATACAAGTATATGACATATTTAACAATTATCTAAGAAATAAGTGTAAAACTTGTGCATGTAAACAAGCAATGTGCAATTTAAAACTATTGTGTATAGAGTATTATATAAATCATATTAAAGAAATTCTTCATTACTTCTAAAGGATATAATTATGTATTTATATACATAAATTCTCCAATTACTAAACTGATATGCATAGAGAAATTCATGACTACAGCTATTGAATATATTTATGATATTACTCTACATAAATTTTCTAAATTCCTAAATCATCATGTACAAAAACTGTGCCTCTAAAAACACATACAAAATAAGTAATAATGTATAAATTATTAGAATAGAAACATTTAGCCGGTTTTTAATAATATAGTGATTGATTTAAAATAAACATCAAAATGCTTTTGATACTAGTATGGGAAACTCTATAGCATCGAAAGATATAAATATAGATTTGAAAAGAAAAATATGTAGTTTATCTTAATATGACATAAATATTAGTTTCATGAAGAATTATTTAATAGAAAAACTAATCTAAGAATTGCATATTGGTGAAGGACTTCGCATGTCCACGATTAGGTATTATTAGAAATAATTAGATATAACAAGTATGTTCTTAAAATTCTGTTTGTGTACAATATTAGCATGTTACTACAGAGTAACAGTTTATATAATGTTCGTAATCTCTGAATGTACAAGATGAAAACTAATTGTTCATGAGAGAGCCTAGCAGGAAAATTTAATATTTTTGTATTGGCAGCACTCATATAAATCTTTAAACTTTTAAGATGTACAACTTCAGCAGTGACTGTTCATGAGACATATCTTGTATCTTGTTCGAAATCTATGCATTTAACAAGATCAAAATTTACTATTAAAAAAGGAATATCATTGAGAATGTTCCCAGTTTACTGATGTATAAGATCAAAACTCATTCATGAAAGAAACAGGGCAAGTAATAACTAGGTGTTTTTATTAACAATATGCAAATTTCACAGTCATAATAAGCAAAAAGAGTTACACATCACTGCTAGGCCTACTTATACGTCAGTATAATGAAATAAATAGCCAAAAGAGAGACTGTAAGGATGGATTCCAGATTTAATAGTTTCTAGCATGATTAGGGAAAGGAATGAAATGTCTTCTCACTCTCTTGATTAGTTATGTCCAGCAGCAGTTACTTGAAGATTTAACAAAATGTATTTGAGATTTTGAGTTAAAATCGAAGCGGTTTTCTTTGGGGGTAACAAGGATGGACCGGATAAACATTGAGTATGTTAGAGGGTTAGCGCAGGTAGGGCGGTTTGGTTACATGATGAGAGAGGTGAAAGTGAGATGGTTTGGACTTGCGATGAGAAGGGATGAGGGTTAAAGAAGGATGCTGTGGATGAAGGTGTCAGACAGGAGCGGTGAGGGTAGGCCAAAGAACAGGTTTATGGATGTCGCGAGGGAGGACATGAGGGTGTGTGATGTGAGGGAGGACATGAGGGTGTGTGGTGTGACAGAGGAGGACGCAGGGGATAGGGTGAACTGGGTACGATTGATCCGCTGTGGCGACTCCTAATAGGAAAAGCTGAAAGCAGAAGATTTGCGACTCGGCACTCGGGCTTCTTTATCACTGAGTTAAGATAAAACTTATTCTTCTTTCAATATCTTGTTAGCTAGAGGAGCTTTTTGAATATTTTCAAAATCATCAAATGGCTAAGTTTGAGAGTAAAAACATGAAAAACGACTTGGATTTTTCGTGCCCGGAGTTAATATTTGATTGTCAAAATGCCCTTAGACTAAGTTCGAACCTGAGGTTTCTCTCTCATATTCTTTTTTTGGGAATTGAATTTCTTCGTAGAATGTCTCCCACACTCTAAAAATCAATACCTGTTATTAATGCAATATATATTTTGAATGCTTTGGGTTAATGAAGCTTCACAGTCGCTATTACTGATACTTAACAGGTCAGCAGTTGAGTGAGATGACATTTTAGATAATCTTACGTCCACATGTTGTTAAGCATGTACTGATGTTTTCGTGTGAGTATTTCTGTACGTATATTTTTAGTATGGAAACCGAATGATGAGTACACATCAAACCCCACTTTTCATGTACACTTGAGTGTATCAGGTAAGGTGGTAAGCTAATTCAAATGCCGAATCAATAAGAAAAAGACAACTATTTTCCTTTGAGAGGGTGAGTAATCTGATGTTGCGCTCTACAGACTTAGGCCCGATTTCTTAAACAGTGTAAACCTAGGATACCATATAGATAGTTAGCTAGACACACACAAATGGATTTCATAAACGCATCTGACGCGGTTCTGTGTATGGCTAGGATCCCGTACGGGATCCTAGCCATACACAGTACCGCGTCAAATGCGTTTATGAAATCCATTTGTGTGTCTAGCGAACTTACAATATTGTATCCTAGGTTTACACTGTTTAAGAAATCGGGCCTTTGTCTAACCTTATTTGATCTAACCTAACCTGTGCCTACAAATTTCCCCTTAAAATTTTTGAAGGCAACAGTACAACATGATATTCACGTAGTTTTGTGTATACTTATGTATATGTCTTATCTATGCATATGTGCAGATGCATGATTGCTCAAGTATTAGTTATGTATATGTGAAGCATGTTGGTACTGCTTGTTTTTAAATTTCAGTAATATTTGTATGTGTATACTGTGCGCATTATGTAAAAGTCGACGTGTGTGTATGTATACTTTGTGAAATATGTAAAGTCGACGTGCTTGTTTACATAATTTGTGTTCCAATGTTGCATGTGTTAAATATGTATATTCTGTGTGTATATAAGTATAAGAATATGTGAAACGTGTATTTTGTGTATATATATGCATAAGTGCGAATACATATGGAAGCAATATGTAATTACTTATAATATATATGTAGTTAATGCTATTCTTATTTTTTTTTCATTCGCCTCGAAGCAGCATACCATTCACGAAATCCACTAATAATAATCTCTCACCTACAATGATTAAAGTCATGATGAAGTCTCTCTGCATAAACAGTCATAATACAGTCTAAAACCATGACTGACAGGAATAAAATCCTTCATGAATGTGTGAACTGTGGTCCTGATTTGAACTGTCTATAGGCAAGGTAGACAGAAGTTCAATCAAAACTCGTTTTAGTATTTACAGTAAACTCAAGTATAATTTTAATTTTCTAATTTAGATAAGATATTGAAGGTTCGTTTTAAAAAGAAGTTTAGAAATATTTAGATTTTTTTTTTTGGATAGAATTTTGAATATCTGTTGTGCATTTCTGTAAGTGATCATGACAAGTATATATATATATATATATATATATATATATATATATATATATATATATATATATATATATATATATATATATATATATATATATATATATATATATATATATATATATATATATATATATATATATATTATTTTTTTTTTGGGGGGGCACAGTAAAATATACATGTTTTGATTCATAGATTCCCAGACTGAACCGATATATACAATTTTTTTTTAACAATTTTGTTGACATTAGAAAGACATTTAGTGGCTGTATGACTCAAGTTTCACTGACTGAACCACTGAAGGCTGACTGAACCACTGGAAGGTGAAATTTGACACCAAGTATTATACAGGGCTAAGTGAAAAAAAAAAAAGCACGTTCAAAGGCCCGAACTTCAAAACTTTGATATATTGGTTTCCGTTTTTTGCACTTAACAGAAATCAAAATAACTAGATACTAAAGTTATCAAGTTTCTGACCTTCAAACGAGATTTCTGGCATTTTATATCTTTGGTACGGTAAAGCACTAAGTGTCTCAAATGAGGCTGGAAACGTCTCAGCTAACTGCTAGAACTAGGGACTGAGTACGCACTCCACTTAATGTCTCTGTTCATTTTACTGGCGCTTCCCAATGTAATCGAAACTGACTTATACAGAGAGACTCATACTTAACATTAACCAAATGAGAGCACAAAAGACTTAGATAATAAAAAAAAAAGGCCAAGAATAAATTCGAAAACAGACGGAATTAGGATTAATGCAGTGCGCAAAAAGGGAAGATATAGAGCAATAGCGAATAATGTGATGTATAGAATAAAAAAAAAACTAACTCAGTGAAGGTTAATTATTTAGGGTAAGACACAACTGCCAGCAGTACGATAATAAA
>JAXCGZ010019359.1:0-2500 GCA_037179515.1 Halocaridina rubra | reverse complement strand
ACAGTCCGGCGGCATTGACACCCGGAGACACCTGAGTGCAAGACTGTAATTCTCCCATTCCAGGCAGCTTTACACCACCAACAGGTATACGAGCTCCTGAAGCAGTGACTCCTGCTGGATTCATGGCCTGGGATAGTGTAGAGGTTGGGCCTCGAGTGTCCTGTCCATCAGCCGTTCCTCGGAGCATGCCTGTACCCAGGAGGTTACCCTCCAAGGACACCTGCGATCGAAGTAGTCCTCTTCTTGCATCCAAACCACCAGCACTAGGAGCAAGGCCAGCATTTAATCCTGTAGATTCATCATTTGTAATAGGTCAATGGAAAAGAGTCATGATACAGAGAAAAAAAGGAAAAGCAAATTAAAAACTTATAATATGGAAATAATATATGTGAAACTGAGGTTACGAATTTGGGAAAATAACAGAATGAACAGACTTCACAAGAGACACATATGACATACACCACAACACAACACAATGTCAGAAATATATGAGTTAGGAAAGACGTATAATGGATCACTTGAGAGTCGTTTGATGTCTAAGACAGAGCTTATAGAAGATGACAACGCCCTTGAAACTGCTTACAATTACAATTAGTAAATTGTTCATATTTCACGAACACAGAGAGGCGTTCGTTTTCTGAGAAAGTTAAGAACATTATACATAATGTTACTCTTGTGTATTTAGTGGGTCTGCCAGTCTTTACTTGTCCAGTATTGTTCAATACTGTCCCAGCTATGACTCGAAGGCAATAAATAGTTTGTGAAGAAATTATGTTCTTTTTTTTTAAATAACAGGTTTGTATAGCAAAAGATCAAACTACACTTTATTGCATGTAAATAAATTTATGAATATATACTTTAGCACATAGACATATTGCTCTGAAAGTAATATAATAAGGACTTCCTACCATGCAGGATCTAATTTATTTATGAATAAATATCTCGGGCATTTTGGAATCTGATACTTTGAATCTTTATAGATCATGAGAGAAAACTTCTTGAACTCTATAAAAAAAAAAAAAAAAAAAAAAAATATTAATGGAACGTCAAAAAAAAAAAAAAAAAAAAAAAAATATATATATAATATATATATATATATAATATAATATATATATATATATATATATATATATATATATAATTTTCTATTGAACTGGAACAGAAGCCTAATTTTCAGCAGCATATCACTTTTTTTTGTCATTTTGAGTCTACATAGCTAAATATCTTAACGTGAATAATGTTGATACAAGCATCTGAATAATAAGATTAATCAGATAAACAGTGAATAAAAAGAATAGTTCTTACTGTGTTTAAAAAGAAATCAAGAGATTGATTTATAAAAAAAATATATATATAATAATAATTCAATATTCGTTCTAGGGAGTGCGAAACGTTTTTGATCGAAAAACGTTTTTTTAATGATTTCTTAAGCTGACTGTTTATTGGGTAACTAATATTAGACATTCGTAACTACCTCCTGTGTCGTAATAAGCAAACATTTATTCATTATTGATTCCTCTACCTTAACTGCAATATGATAGTCTCTCTCTCTCTCTCTCTCTCTCTCTCTCTCTCTCTCTCTCTCTCTCTCTCTCTCTCTCTCTCTCTCTCTCTCTCTCTCTCTCTCTCTCTCTCTCTCTCTCTCTCTCTCTCTCTCTCTCTCTCTCTCTCTCTCTCTCTCTCTCTCTCTCTCTCGCTATCCCTCTCGTCTGGATGTCAAAATATGTTAATAGACATCTAAAACTTTCTTTCCTGATAATTTGCTATGGGAAGTACTTGATTATTATACTATTGATAATAATAATAATAATAATAATTATAATTATAATAATAATAATAATAATAATAATAATAATAATAATAATAATAATAATAATAATAATAATAATAATGATAATAATAATAATAATAATAATAATAATAATAATAATAATAATAATAATAATAATAAATAATAATAATAATAATAAAAATTATAATAAATGCTCGTATTCTATAATGGAACCTAATTAGTGGAATCAAACTCAACACATTATTTATTCTTCATATTCAAAAGGAATTCTGTATGAAGTTATGAAAGAAAATCAAACTGTAGTTAATTATACTTGTATATAAACACGTAATTGAAAAACTATATATATGCAAACTATACCAAGCAAGGCGAGCATTAGAAATGGGAAGCATAAAAACAATAATTATAATTATGATTTCGTGATTTTAATTGGAAAGGAAACAAAAACCAAAAAGGTTGCAATTTATAAAACTAATTGGTCACGTGACTTATTATTTGGACAAAACATTATATATATATATATAATATATATATATATATATATATATATATATATATATATATATATATATATATATATATATATATATATATATATATATATATATATGATTTGCAATCTTCGACCTGTCTATTTCATTGCCAGTCAAATAGAAAAAGTTAAATTAGTCATATGAAATTAATCCAATTCGCAACGATTATGCGCAT
>JAXCGZ010019358.1:0-63441 GCA_037179515.1 Halocaridina rubra | reverse complement strand
ATTTACCACAATCTTTGGTATACTTCTTATACATGCTGAGTTGGCAGGGGATAGATTATAAAAGCCACTACTGTCGATGTTTCTCCACGGCATGAGGTGGGCTTGAACTTATATCCTGTTAATGGATTAAGCAACCTTAAACCCATTATGTTTGTGTATGTATGTAAGTGTGTATGTATGTACTTACCTAATTGTGTTTACGGGAAAGAGCCCAGAGCTCGTATCTTCCCGTCTCCTGATCGGTTCCATTTTATACTTAGTGATACTTATCATACCTGTCCTTAAAACTATGGATTTAGATATCATTAACTACCTCCTCGCTTAGCGAATTTCAATTATCAACTACTCTTACACTGAAAAAGTATTTCCTTACATCCTGCGAAGAAGCTTTCTTACGAAGCTTCAAACTATGACCTCTAGTTCTAGAGCCAGCCATATCAAAATATCGATCCCTATCCACTCTATCATAACCATGAAGGAATTCAAAGACTGTCACCATATCCCCCCTCAATCTTCTAGCTTCGAGTGTGTGTGTATGCACGTAATCTACCTGCAATAATCCATAATGTGTAGGCTAAAGACTTCAGTGGTGGAATAGTATCTTCATGCTTTGATAAAACAAATAATAATAGCTCTTATGTATGCATCTGTACACATATACGCATACACACACAATTAGGTAAATACACACACGCACTAAGCTTTAATATGTAGCACTCTTATGTACCCCACACTTGAAAAATCATGGTAATAAAATGAAAAAAGTTTAAAGACTTGCCTCGAATTTGGTGACAAAGCCACGTAATTTCAGGTATGAAGAAAGGCTGAGGGAGTTTGACTCACCATCAAACGAAGCTAGAAGAAAGAGAGGGGATATCGTAACTTTTTAAATTACTTCAAGACTTTAATATAGAGGTTAAGGAATGAAGTTTTGTAAGAAAACTACTCAGGATATAAGAAAGTTTTTGTTTTAATTGTAATAATATTTGATGGCTGGAATTCTCTAAGCGAAGAAGCTGTCAACGCTAAATGCATTTATAGTATTAGGGAAATATTTGGCTCTTCCCCATAGGAAATGCAATTAGTATACACACACACACACACACACACACACACACACACACACACACACACACACACACACACACACACACATACACACACACACACACACACACACACACACATTTAATGGTATTGAAAACCGAAGCCAGTGTTGTAATCAATGGCTAAAAAGACGTTTAAAAAAAAATAAATAATAATGAAATAATTAAATAGATATATAAGTAGATATATATAAGTAGACAGATAAATGGTTACTAGGAAAAGTCTAAAAATATTATAATAAACGAATAAATAGATAAATAGATATATAAGTAGTTATGCATATAAATAGATAGATACATAAATAGATAGATAAATAGTTACTAGGAAAGGTCTTAACATCTCTTTCATAATGCAACGCGACCTGTAAAAATAAATCGTAAAAAAAAAAAAGTTTGGTTTAAAGAGTTCAATCTGCTCTGTTGCACACGCCATCCTCTCTTCGACTCTCTCTAGAATCTAGTATACTAGATCCTTAGCTATCCGGGAGGTATTCTAGGCATCTAGGCACGGAAGTCACTTTTGGGACAATTTTTTTTTTTAATGTTATTTTATTTTTTTGTTTTTTTTTAGTTTCTTGGTATTTTCTTTCTTATGTCAGTTTTATCCGCTTGTTTTTTTTGTGAAATTATATCTTTGGCTTCTAGAGAAATGGAATTAGAAGAAGAAAAAAGCAACTGAAGAAGAAGAAGAAGAAGAAGAAGAAGAAGAAGAGAGAAGAAGAAGAAGAAGAAGAAGAAGAACAGACATGAAGTAAAAAAAGAAGAATAGGAAGAAAAAGAAATAGAGTAAGAAAATAATAATAATAATAATAATAATAATAATGATGATGATGATGATGATGATGATGATGATGATGATGATGATGAGGAGGAGGAGGAGGAGGAGGAGAAGAAGAAAAATGCAATTGAATACTAAAACTAGGCTATAACTAAAAAGAAGAGAGAGTACTACACTCTCATATATTCCACTAGAAAATATCTAAATAAAACCAATCAGAAGCACGAAAGAGAGAAGTTGAAGACTCTAATATTCCTAAAGAAGTTTTTTTTCATTTTTAACTTAGAAATCAACAGCGATTCCATACCTAATCCGGCTGTTAGCCTCCTGGCTAGTACAGTGGTAACGCACTGGCCTCGCATTCGCGAGGCCGATGGATCGTGCCTCGTCCAAGCAAGAGAGTTTAAGCTGTTTACTGGGGAGGTTACTGCTGTGGCTGGGCAACACAATGGGGGGTTGGGGCCTGTGCCGGCTGGCGACCGCCCTATGGGTCATCTATGACCCATTCCACCCATCCGTGTATGGAGAATCTAAAACAAACAACATGAGGCTGTTTTATCTGAAGAACTAACGTGGAAAAATGATAAATAGATCTTATAAATGACATTCTCTGCTGCTCTAATCGTTATTTTCGGTTTTATCATGTACATATACACACATACACACGGATGCACGCACATATTTTGATATGGCTGGCACTAGAACTAGAGGTCATAGTTTTTTTTAGTGTAAGAGTAGTTGATAATTGGAATTCGCTAAACAAGGAGGTAGTTAATGCAAACGCAATCCATAGTTTTAAAGACAAGTATGATAAGTATCACTAAGTACAAAATGGGACCGATCAGGAGACGGGAAGATACGAGTTTTGGGCTCTTTCCCGTAATCACAATTAGGTGATCACATTTATATATAAGGCGCTGCAACCATCATGCACCTCTGAATATGCTATGGAAGATTGCATAGCAATAGAAGTGCTGTCTCTCTATTTGAAAATAATATTGAATGTTGTTATTGTTATTGAATTCTGGCATTTAAAATTCATGCCATAATTTTGATTATATTTTTCCCTTTCAAAAATAATGTTGAATGTTGTTATTGTTATTGAATTCTGACATTTAAAATTCATGTCATAATTTTGATTCTGGTATTTAAAATTCATGCCATAATTTTGATGATATTTTTCCCTTTCAAAAATATTATTGAATGTTGTTATTGTTATTGAATCTGGTATTTAAAATTCATGCCATAATTTTGATTATATTTTTCCCTTTCAAAAATACTGTTGAATGTTGTTTTTTTTATTGAATTCTGGCATTTAAAATTCATGTCATAATTTTTATTCTGGCATTTAAAATTCATGCCATAATTTTGATGATATTTTTCCCTTTCAAAAATATTATTGAATGTTGTTATTGTTATTGAATCTGGTATTTAAAATTCATGCCATAATTTTAATTATATTTTTCCCTTTCAAAATTACTATTGAATGTTGTTATTTTTATTGAATTCTGGCATTTAAAATTCATGTCATAATTTTGATTATATTTTTCCCTTTCAAAATTACTATTGAATGTTGTTATTTTTATTGAATTCTGGCATTTAAAATTCATACCATAAGTTTGATTCTGGCATTTAAAATTCATGCCATAATTTTGATGATATTTTTCCCTTTCAAAAATATTATTGAATGTTGTTATTGTTATTGAATCCTGGCATTTAAAATTCATGCCATAATTTTTATTATATTTTTCCCTTTCAAAATTACTATTGACCCTTTCAAAAATATTATTGAATGTTGTTATTCTTACTGAATTCTGGAATTTAAAACTCATGCCATAATTTTGATTATATTTTTCCCTTTCAAAAATATTATTGAATGTTATTGTTATTGAATTCTGGGATTTGAAATTTACGCCATAATTTTGATTATATTTTTCTCTTTCAAAAATACCATTGAATTTTGTTATTTTTATTGAATTCTGTTATTTAAAATTCATGCCATAATTTTGATTATGTTTTTAAAATTTGAAAATACTATTGAATGTTATTGTTATTGGATTCTGGCATTTAAAATTTATGCCATGATTTTTATTATATTTTTCCCTTTCAAAAATATTATTGAATGTTGTTATATTTAATGAATTCTGGCATTTAAAATTCATGCCATAATTTTAATTATATTTTACCTTTCAAAAATACTGTTGAATGTTGCTATTGTTATTGAATTCTGGGATTTAAGATTCATGCCATAATTTTGATTATATTTTTCCCTTTCAAAAATGCCATTGAATGTTGTTATTGAATTCTGGGATTTAAGATTCATGCCATAATTTTGATTATATTTTTCCCTTTCAAAAATACCATTGAAAGTTGTTATTGTTATTGAATTCTGGTATGCAAAATTCATGCCATAATTTTGATTATATTTTTCCCTTTCAAAAATACTATTGAATGTTGCTTTTGTTATTGAATTCTGGCATTTTTCATTTTCGAAAATATTATTGAATGTTGTTATTTTTATTGAATTCTGGCATTCAAAATTCATGCCATAATATTAATTATATTTTTCCCATTCAAAAATATTATTGAATGTTGTTATTGTTATTGAATTCTGGTATTTAAGATTCATGGCATAATTTTGATTCTATTTGATTATATTTTTCCCTTTCAAGAACATTATTGAATGTTGTTATTTTTATTGAATTCTGGGATTAAAAATTCATGCCATAATTTTGATTATATTTTTCCTTTTCAAAAATATTATTGAATGTTGTTATTTTTATTGAATTCTGGCATTTATAATTCATACCATAAGTTTGATTCTGGCATTTAAAATTCATGCCATAATTTTGATGATATTTTTCCCTTTCAAAAATATTATTGACTGTTGTTATTGTTATTGAATCCTGGTATTTATAATTCATGCCATAATTTTAATTATATTTTTCCCTTTCAAAAATATTATTGACCCTTTCAAAAATATTATTGAATGTTGTTATTCTTACTGAATTCTGGAATTTAAAACTCATGCCATAATTTTGATTATATGTTTCCCTTTCAATAATACTATTGAATGTTATTGTTATTGAATTCTGGCATTTAAAATTCATGCCATAATTTTGATTATATTTTTCTCTTTCTTTACAGGTACTGTGTCTTGAGTATGGAGTCCTTGGTGTGAGTCTCAAATATAATTTAACTGTTTATTTACATATATAATTTTTTTGCTTCTTATTGTTTACATATCACGTAAATGTGAATGTTTTTGAGATTTTGTATATTATCAGGGCAGCACAGGATTCATTAAAAGGGCAGAGGATATCTTTTAGTGGAATTTTTTTTTTTTAAGATTGTGACACCAGGACAAGGCACAAAAAAAATCTACCCTCATCAAGCCTAGGCACGAAGAAAACAAAGAGAAACAGTGATGGGGAGTATTGTGACTTGTCAGATGTGAAGAGATAATAAGACATGTGTAATGAATATCCAAGAATATTCGGTGTTGATGTAGGCATAGAAAGATAGCCGTAACTGAAGGAAGACTTAACATCAAACTGTCCTGGACAGTCTTATTTAAGCCCACAAGACCCTTCAGCTGTAGTATCACAACGGGCAAATGGTGCCATGGGCCAACCTACTACATTTGCTTGTGACGTACTATTTTTTTCTTTTTTTTTTACAATTTTGATTTAAAAGAGTAAAACAGACAGTCAATGAAGGTGGAACGTAACGTTGTAAATAGATTTAAAATACATAAATGAGTTTTTTTTTTATGAAAGATATTTTTATTTAACTTATTTTGTTCTTAAATGAGGGTGAAATTCCCCCCCCCCCCTTCCTCCCCTATTTTCACGCTCCTGATTTACGTGTCATAATTAGTCCCCATTGAATGGGGGTGGACACAGACTTGTTGGATTTGGGGAATAAAGGCTGGATGCCCTTCCTCTAATCTCTTGGTAGAATCGAACCTGCGTTAATCGCCTCCCGACTCTCTCGCTCTACCATGGGGGTGGACACAGACTTGTTAGAGCTGAGGAATGAAGTTTGGATGCCCTTCCTCTTATCTCTTGTTGGAATCGAACTTGCGTTTATCGCCTCCCTACTCTCTCGCTCTACCAGAATGCTATTACGGCCCCCATTATCACATCCTTCAATAAAGCGTGTTTTTCGTCACGGACTCCCTTTTCTACCAAGGGCTAGGACGGTTGCCTTCTTGCGAAGGACTTGTTTTGGCAGATGTAATCGTTACCCTGAGTGCATGCCCTTACTAATCTCAGACCGTGGCGGGGCGCGAACCCTCGACTTGACGCCTATAAGTCGCGGACGTTACTACTTCAGCTACGGCGACGACTATCACATCTTTCATTCTAAGTTTAATAAGGAGTGTATTGGCAATCTGTGGTGGTGTAAGGTGAACCCTCTTAGGCCCTCAGGTACCAACCAAATGTCATCTCTCTACAAGATAGAGGACAGCCCCAAATTCTCTTTCATGCCAGAAAACACATTCTGCTCTCTCTTGCCGAGTAACCATTTAAGAAAATTATTTAGAAGTGTTTGTGTTTTTTTATTTCTGCTCTCTTAAAAAAAAAAACATGACTATCATAAGAGAAAAACATTAATATATTATTAAAATAGGCAAAAGAAATATATATATATATATATATATATATATATATATATATATATATATATATATATATATATATATATATATATATATATATATATATACTTTGATCTCAAAGTCGATACTCTACGAGTGCAATGGATCAATTCTTTTTGTATGTCTGTGTGTGGACTGAGGTTAGTAAGGGCATACACTCAGGGTAACGATTACATCTGCCAAAACAAGTCCTTCGCCAGAAGGCAACCGTCCCAGCCCTTAGTAGAAAAGGAAGTTCGTGACGTAAAACTGAATCCGTATGTGTGTGTATTAGTGCACTCATGGCTTGTGGGATTGTATTGAGTGCAACAGTTACTGTACCAAAGACTTTCCAGAACTTAGAGATTAAGAATTCCTGTCTCAGAACTTAGTTTAGAGGTGCTCACTGTCAATATGATTTAAAGCGAAGTAATTCATTAATCAAAAGGAGAGTCAACCACTCTTAAGCTTTAACAGATGTGCTGCCTCTGTTATTATTATTATTATTATTATTATTATTATTATTATTATTATTATTATTATTATTATTATTATTATTATTATTATTATTATTATTATTATTGTTGTTGTTGCTGATGTTGTTGTCAGTTGATTAAATTTCCACCCCCCTGTGTACTTGTTATTTTCTAGCATCTCAGAGTCTGTCTCCAGAGTAGGTCCCAACCTGCATTGTTTAGGTTCGAAATTAAATCTTGAAGCCACTTGGCAGCAACATACCAAATAAAGTATCTAGCGAAATCTGGCAATGAACTGCTATTGTATACAAAATAAAATATCTGGCAACATCTGGTAATGAGCATCTGGTGTTGGGAGTTCTTCTTCTTACTTTTTGCTTCCTTGGCAACGTCTAGCAAGGAACAGATAATGCTTCTTTTTTCGCCTCTTCCCCTCTTCTTCATGTCACTGTACAAAGCTGTTTGAAAGAGTCCAGTGGTTTAGTTTCAATAACGTTTCGTTTCGTATTGCTTAATTCAGTTGCAAAGGAGTTTTATTTTGCAAGATGAAGTTATTTTTCGGGGTGCGTTCGGTGTGCCTTTCATAAGTCGACTGGGTGTAAATGGTGTCCAGTTTGCAGTTGATCGGGTAGATATTTTTATTTTTTTATTTTCTTTTTATTTTGTTTATGTGGTCATTTTTGGTTCAAGTTTTATGCTTGAACCTTTTTTTTTTCCTGCTATGGACATAAATTTCATTGACTTCGGATATTCATACTGATAACAGATTTAGTGTGTGTGTGTATATATATATATATATATATATATATATATATATATATATATATATATATATATATATATATATATATATATATATATATATATATATATATATATATATATATATATACGCACACACACACACACAATCTCAGTCCCCTTTGTAAGAGTAGTGGCCTAATCAAATCACACACTTATCCACCAGAAATTAATTTTCTCTCTCTCTCTCTCTCTCTCTCTCTCTCTCTCTCTCTCTCTCTCTCTCTCTCTCTCTCTCTCTCTCTCTCTCTCAATATATATAAATATTATCTCTGCAGTATGCCAAAAATATGTCTGCAATTGTCATTATAAATAAACCTTCTGTTGAATCACATTATATTTATTTGATTTTCTTACCTTCATCTTGTTTACATTTTCTTTCCCCCCCCCCCAAATCTTGTTTATATCGCCTGTTATGAGGTTGTTTACCTTTTAATTTGTAATGCCTTTAATGAGGCTGTGAACGTCTATTGTAAGGAATTGTTTGTAGATGTTTGTAATGAAAGTGTTCTTTTACTTCCTTGTATTTTTTTACATTCTTTTTTTCCTATTGGCAATATTTTTTACATCTTTTCCTCTTGGCAATCTCTTTTTTTCTTCTTCTTTTTCTTTTTTACACATGCAGTGTAATTTATATTAATATTAGCTGTAAAAGAATTGTTTGTATATCCATACATTAATACATTATTATTTTTTTTTTTGCACTGAGAAGCTTTTATTACTCATAATATCTTTGTTGTATTCCTATATACCTTTTCGCTTTTGAATCTTTTTTTTTAATTTTTTATAACTACATATGCTCAGTTTTATGCTATTTTATAATTTTTTTTTATTATTTTTTTTCTTTGTGAAAGTTCCTTTGTATTAAGGCAGAAAATAATTCCAGCTCTTTATTCCCTGCATTTCGTAAGAGGTGACTAAAAACGATAGGGAAGCGGATAGCTGCAAATCGCTACCTCCCTCCCTGGTTGTTTTTCTTTGCCACAAATCGAGTGATCAAGGAGCCGAAGATGGGTATGATATATTGAATATTGCCTATCTCAATTCCTTTAAAACATTTGTGGCCACCTGGCTTGATCATACTCAGCTCTGTGCGCATTGGCTTGTGTGTGTGTGTGTGTGTGTGTGTGTGTGTGTGTGTGTGTGTGTGTGTGTGTGTGTGTGTGTGTGTGTGTGTGTGCCTATTCTTTATCACTTAGGCTTATTCATTTTGTCCTCTCAGACTCGTTCATTTAGCTCAGACGCTGATGGACAACATCTACATAACTTCATCAAACGACAACGTTTTATGGGATAAACAAACGTTTTTCATCGCTTTCTGTATTGACCATTGTTTCCTGTCTTCATGAGTGTTGAGATTGAAAGCAAACTATGCTTAGTATAGAAAACAAAAGCCAAAATATAAAAAGTATTCTTTGGAATTTTGATCTGGACACACATTTTTGACTGGACAAGAGGAAGGAATGTATTTAAAGGGTCAAGAGGACAAGAAATAAGTTTAAACAGCCCAAGAAAATAATCTCAAATAAATACTGAAGTACGCTGACAAGAACTGAGACTACATAATGTTTCTGTTTAAAAAATACTGAAAATATAAGTTTTAACAGCCCAAAAACAGAATCTCTAACAAAATCTGAAGTACACTGACAAGAACTGAGACTACAAAATGTTTCTGTTTTAAAATATACTGAAAATATAAGTTTAAACAGCCCAAGAAAAGGATCTCAAATAAATACTGAAGTACACTGACAAGAACTGAGACTACATAATGTTTCTGTTTTAAAAACTACTGAAAATCTTGTGAATATTGTTGAAACTACTTCAGGTTTTAGGATTATATTCAACAAGTCTTCAAAGAAAGAGCACTCAACTCTAGATAGTCGAACACCAGGAAATTTAAGTAAATGAACTAAATGTTAGAACAGTTGAAGATATAAATATAAACCTCAACAAGGAGGAGGAAAAAAAGAAGAAGAAAACTTGTAAGCAAGAAAGGAGAGTTAAACAGGTAATAGAAAACACAAATAAACAGCTGTAAAAGGAAACAGGAGCCATCATTGCCAAAGGTCAAACAGGAAAAATTCTCGAGAACAACATGGGATCTGAAGAACTTGTTCTTTTAGGTGTTTTAGAACCTGGTTCACCTATAAGTCAGTTCTATTTGGCATCAGGCGAGAGACTTATGTTCTATTGGTGCCTTTTGGTTCTATCTGCCCAAATTTACACTATATTTTTAGCTTTTGTTTATCATTTGTGATTGTTCTTAAATTAGGTACAATTTTTTTAGCCTTTTTCAATAGTGTGTTATCTATGACGGTATTGTTATTTTCCAAAATTTCTTATGGCGTAATTTTTCGAAACTTCAAAATATTTTTAACTTTTGTTTATCATTTGTGATCAGTATAAGTGCAATCTTTAACCTTTTTCTATATTATTATTCTGAGAACTTTTACACCTGTAATTATTAAAAAGTTCAATATATTTTTTAGCTTTGCTTATTATTTGTGACTGTTCTTAGCCTAGGTGCGTTTTTTTTTTTAATCGTTTTTCTATATTGCGGTTTATGTGATATTATCATATTTGGAATTATTATTTTCATCGTTTTACTCGAGAGCTCCATGCAAAGAGAATTAATATTTGTGTTCTTGGTTTATTTAAACCTCCATTGCACAAAACTTCACTAGGCTTTGCTGGAGAAAACTCATATTTTTATTCTTTAGTTTCTTCTTAACTGTTTGAGTTAGTTTTTATATAATTATTACAGTTACCTCTTAAGTTATTTTTTGTAAATACTGAAGATAATCCACACCTTCATCTGGCAGCCACTGGTATCTTAAAAATGTCTCTGGCAGCCACTGTTAAGAGATAGGTGTCTCCATAGCACATGTATACACTGCAAGGATCCATTTGTTAGTAAACACAGGTTTGCGTCACAGTTGCTCCCAATTCGAATGGAAGTGGACACAAAAATTTTGGAGCTAAAAGAAGGGTTAAGGCTGGATGCCCATTCTGACACCCCACAGTAGGTTTGACTCCGAGTTAGTTGCTTCCCGACTTGTGCGCTCTGTCACTGAACTCTTTTGTAGTGGTTGAAATACTAGTACTCAAGAATAGCTGAATTGATAAGAAAACTAGAGGAATTGTAGGATTCTAGATATTGACAGTAATATCTCAAGAAGTTGTTAAAAAACCGAATTTATAATTTATTCAGTAGACGTCAAGAACTCAAACAAACCATCTAAATTATTATTTGTTAAATTTAGAGGTGATTATGCATGGAAACATTGGATTCTTGTTTATTTTCTATGTTTTGTTTCAATATCCATACTTATTGGTAGATGTCTTTCACCTTGATAACCACATGTTGTTTGATTCCCACATAGATAAAGTATGCAAAAAGGTTACAGGAACATTAATGTACTTATCACGTATAAAAGACAATTTTGAGACTACCACTCGAATAACTGTTGTTGAATCTCTAGCCCTAAGTCACATTAATTACTGCACAACTGTTTGGGGATCTACCACTAAGACTCAGATAAACAGAATACAGAAGCTTATTAATTTTGCAGCTCGAGTTGCCCTGGGAGGAATAAGAAAATATGACCACATCACACCAGCTCTAAATAAACTTGAGTGGCTGCGGGCAGAAAATAAGGTCGCTTATGCTATTTATGTTTTTGTATTCAAAATTTTGGACCATCATTATCCTAGCTGGCTATTTGATTTAAAAACAGTCAGGGATATAAGGGGAACCAACACAAGACAGAGCAGTGAGCTCTTTATTCACAGAACAAACACAGAAGCAGGTTCAAAGATGATCACTATCAAAGGGCCAACACTCTGGAATAATATTCCAGAGCATCTTAAAAATGCATCCTCCTTCACAGCTTTCAAAGGCAAACTATATAGTTTTCTTTTGGACAAATAGTTGCTGCTCATTAAGAACTAATTATTCTCATTGTAAGGAAACAAATATGGAAATGATGCCGATAATAACGATCCTGTATCTAGTGGCATACTTACTACTTTATTATTAACATTATTGTTAACATTTTTAGTACAGCATTATTATTTTCTATGAAAGCTACATTTAATTTAACTATATGTCTAACCCTCTTATTTATTAGTTTAATTACATGTCTACTTATAAGTTACTATTAATGTTGAATAACCATTGTACAAAATGGAAATAAATGTTTTGATTTGATTTGATTTGATTTGATTTGTTAAGTAATCAGAATAGCTAATTATCAAACACTTCCTTGTGCTTAGTTGTGGTCCAGAAAATCAGTGTTGCTTGTTAAACAACTGGTTCTGAGAACAAGGTAATAATGAAATATTCTGGATCACCTTTGGGAGGTTGGATTAAAAATTATAAAGAAACAGAAGCCCTAGAGGAAAAAATTACACTTTTGGAACTTTTTCAAGACAGAGCCGAAATAATCCAGAAAAGACACCCGTCAGAACCCTTGGTATTTGTTAGTTAGGAACAAAAACTGTGGTGAACATCACTCAGAAGGAACTTATGAAACTTGCTAGTCCAACACTGTATATTATCGAGAAATGACACCCGTGACAATGGTTGATATTTGTTGGTTCAGCATTGCTAGTTTGGACCAAAAACCAGGGTGCCTCAACGCTCACAAGGAATCCAGAACACTTGCTGGTCTAATATTACTAGTTAGGAGAAAAAAACAGGGTGAATCAACACTCACAAGGAATACAGAACACGTGCTGGTCCAACATTGCTATGGTGGCTGAAGGAATTAGGAGAATATCAAACTCATAAGAATCATTGAGTCTTTCCTCGCTGGTGCTTGATGGAGAAGTTAACCGAGAAACACACCCTTAAGGAACACATTGATGTTTTGGGTCTAATACTGGCAGATCTATACAACAACTCGTTGAAAAACAATCTCTTAAAGGATTCCATTAATGTAAGTGGTCTGGTTGATGCAGAAATTAACAGAAAATCTCACCCACAGAAGAATTAATGAAAGTTAATGGTTAAGCACTGCCAGACTGAAACAGATCGGAATGTAACAGAGAAAGAGAAACACACCCTTAAATGAATTAATGGATTGTACTCCCTCAGTACTGCCATATTTTAGGAAAAGCAACGCCCTCTAAAGCAGTGGTTCTTAACCTTTTTCAGTATATGCACCCCTTTCAAATCAGCAGTCAGTCCTCGCACCCCCCCCCCCCCCCGACTGCTGAAATGCAATAAAATCCTAAAAATACAGAGTTGATGTGATGTGTATTAATAACAAAACCACTCATCTCTATATCAGAACACTGCTGAAGCAAAAAGTTTTTTTTTTCTGGAAAAATATAACGCATATATAAAAATATATTTTGCTTTAATTATTCATAGGCACCCTCGCATCCTTTAGGAACCGGCCTCGCACCCCTGGTTAAGAATCACTGCTCTAAAGGAATCCATGATATTTCAAGGTTTAGAATTGCTAGATAGGGGAAGAATTATGGAGAAATTGCACCCAAAGGAGCCCATGGCTATTTGGTACAACACTGTCACGTAGGGGCAAAATCTATTAAGAAGGAACTCTTGCTGGTTCAGCACTGCAGGCTAGAGCAGGAACGGCTAGAAACAGCACCTGAAAATACCCTTTCGTTATATGTCAACAAGTAGATAGATGTTGCAGCATCATTTAAAAATTGCCGCTGTCATCTCAGATGCAACTGCTTCTTTAGAGGGTTGTTAGATTCAGTATTCTTTGTTCACTCTAGCCAGTTTTGATATATTATACATACTCTTCCTGCATTTGGAAGCATTCTTATATACAGTATTATATAATGGTGCTGTAAATTGTTCATACATATGGCATTGCTCGATTTTTATGGATTTTTTTTTTGTAGCCTGGCCACTGGTAGTATGGAAAATATAGAGCATGCAAGAGATAGGAATGAGTGGAGGAAGACTGTGTATAGGTGACATGGGCCAAAGGGATTTCTTACACCTACTAGCTTAGCGACCTGTGATGGACAGGAGTGAGAGGAGTTGCAATGTGATGAAGCGGTGGGGATATATAATTTGTGGCTGTCAGGCCTTACTGTAGAATATTCTTGCCCTTCTACCTTGTGGATGACCCAAGAAGGGTGGTAGGGGGGAAATGTTGCAACCCTTTGTCCCCAAGGAGCTAAGAGGAGTAGTTGAGATATGTGTGGAATGGGGCCATATGTTTGTATATGTATGTTCTTGTAGCTGTAAAATGTTGTACCTAAATGCTGCATGGGGAGCTCATTTTACTTCCAACATGCTTTGTCTTTTTTGTGCATAGCAATTTTTTTTTTTTTCATATTTTCCTTGATGCACTTTCTATCGAGTGCTTCTGAGTCAGTGTTTTTGTGCTTTTTTTTTATTCAACTTTTGTTGAACTGATGTTGCCTGTTTTTTTTTTTTTTTTATCACTTCCTGGTTGAGGTGGTTCTCTTTGTTCTTCCACATTTATTCAGAAGTAAATTATCTACTTTGTCTTTGCCCTTTCCTTATGTATGTTTTGTGTTTTTAATCCCTTTCTCTTTGAATATATTGTCATAGCTACATGTTTAGGAATTTTTCTGGGCTGGTGCATCTCGGTTACTGGTAGAGAGGTGTCTCCCTAGTTATCCACTGGTATGCCAGAGTTCTACGTTTTTGCTGTGGTTGCAAGAGCTCTGGTTGCATTACTAAATGAAGTTTTGCCTCAGGTTTCTCCAATAACCTTTGGTTTAAATTGGCAGTGGCAGTATACTCGATTTTATCTCTCTTACCCCATAGCCAAGTAATTTAAAGCTAATATGACATATATTTGTATCTTCCCAAGAGGTCCTGATGGTTGCAACGGCACCTTAACTTTTCAGAAGTGATACTTAGATTTTTATCCCAAGGAAAATCAAGGAGAAAGTTACACTCATAGTGCCATAGACGGTGCTGAGTAGGAAGGATCATTGATGAGGGAGCAAAAATGGAAGATATTGAGATTAAAGAGTGGTCAGAGTTACCAGAAGGGGAAAGTACATAGTTATAGTTTATAGGATTAGAAGTAAAGAATAGGTCTAGAATGTTATCTGCATGGTAATGGTAGTTTGATAATCAGTACAGGAATCCTTAAGATTTAATATAAAACAGGCAGTATTGGGTATCGGGTATGGATTAAGCATTTAGCCCAAAGGTTGAAATGCTCAGGAACTAGCAACAAGCCATACAAATATTTTTCACATTTTCAAATTAATACTCAATTCCCCAGCTCTAACTAGTGTGTCAATCCTCCTTCAAATGGGGATTAATAGTGACATATAAAGCTGCAATCTACAACAATAACATATATTCACAGCAACATTATAGTAATTTGTGTTTGGTTGCCTATTCCAGTGAAAAAAATGGAAATATCTATATAATTATCAAATTATAGATCAGGTGTGCCCACCTTATGTGGCTTCAAATAGTACGGCTCTGAATATATGCTGTAGGAAAAATAAAAATCTAATAATATGTTCCTGAAAAGATAATTTTAAAAACTGCTGTACTGATTTTACACAAAATTTAAATTGTACATAGTAAAGTTTTAAGTACAGTGCAGTAATCTAGGGATGATTTAAAGTACAAGAGAGGTTGGGAATACATTACGTGCAAAGCAAATAGGCACCTTTATAAAAGGGTATTGAACATATGCAGTGCATAATGCTTGGGTTTGGGGAGCAAATTAACACTGTAATATTAGCAATCACTGTATTTTCTCCTCCATATTAGATTACACAGGTTTGATCACACTGCAGGGCATTAAAAGAGGCTCCTAGCCTTAGCTTCCCAGCTCCAGCATGCCTGTAGTCACACCCATTCAAATGGGGACTCATTGTGGCATGTAAAATAGTGAATCAGATGCCATCTTCAGTCTTTGTCAGCAGGGTGGGTGAGGCCTTCGCAGTACAGACTGTATTTTTGTTGTATTTATCCTCTATGGTCACTGAAACAACTGATGAGAATGTATCAATTATTGAGAAGATTGTAGTAAATATTAAATTTTTACCAGTCACTGGTGTTTGCAGAGGATAAAAGTAAAATCTGAATAAAACACTTGCAAGATGATTTTACCATGTTTATTACAAAATGGTTTCAATATAAACAGCTAAATTGATACAAATACTCCAACCTGTCATACACATATTTAAGCAGGGGGATAGCCATTTGTAGAAATGCTAATTAATTACTCAGTGAAAATAATTCTGAAGCCTAATCCATCTGAAATGGTCTTGGAATGAAATTGCTGTATCCAATCGTTTATGTCTGTACAGTAACTGCTGACTGTAGTTACCATCGAGCAGTGGGACATGGCTAGCGTAAATCAATCACTCGTGTGGTACTGTAAAAGTCTGGTGATGAACGTAACTATTGTAATGAGAATTATTATCCATATTTTTATTTTTGTAAAAATGTGTATAGCAACATCAACTGAAAGAGATCTATGAGCTATGTAAGGAGGATCTGGAGAAATAGAATCCTGTTCAAGAAAAAAATAAGAACACGAATCCTAAGCCAACTTCTCTCTTGAACAGTAAACTGTACACATCATTGTCATTTACACGTAAAACAGCTAATAATAACAGCCTGACAGACAACAAAAATTCCTTATCAAAACATATAACATCATCAAGTGGCATTAATGCACAGACAAAAAACATATATTTAATTCTTACTCTTTAATTGGTTTTTTACTTCGCAGTACATATCTCGAGCCCATTTCCCACTGTGGAGACGACAGGCCAAATTTTCTACAACGTGGCAGTGACCGCTGGTTATTCGGGCCAGATCAGAGTCTGTACCTCGCTGTTAATTTTTTTGAGTAATTTTTGGGTAAGAATTTTTTTATACAAACCTTAGATAAATCTCCAGGTACTCAGTTCCCGTTCTAAACCTATCATATTGGATATGACCAGGGAGGGAATGGACGCGCTCGTGCAGCAATTCTACCCTAACATTATTACTATTATTATTACAAACTGAGGTTACCAAGTAAAAGCTCAATAGATGAAACTGCATATTCTCAAATAATAATAAAAATTATAAATAAATAACTTAGCAGTTTTAAACGTACGTGAAACTTGCAACACACTCTTAGGAATATAACTTTCATGTTGCGTAATAATAGCTGAGATAACTGAAATAAACAGCACCCGAACACGCCGATTAGCATTCGTAATCTTCTGTGTAAACGAGAGAATTAAAAGCGAACGGGATCCAAATGCTCAGAGTAGCCTTTGTAATCCTTCGTGTGAACGAGAATATTAAAACTTACTTAGAGAATCTGTAAAGAGATAATCGGCCAACTGTACAATAAACGCACTGCTAAGTAGATCATCCCTAAAGCTTAATTTACTTTTGAGGCACAATTCTACACCACTGACATGGTATGTTTATGTGTTAATGATACATCCTGAGTAACAGTAAAGCATATGAATGTATAAACATTGCATGATGGGATCTTGTCTAATTTTCATCATCTTGCAGCAGTCCAGGCAATTTCACACATTCCAGGCAAATCAGCACTACAAGGAAATGGCATAAGGATTGACAACTGAGTGAAGATTTGAATGAAAAATTGTGTATGAAGTATGCCCACAGTTTAACTCGACCAAGTAAAATCAATTACATCTGGCCATATCAATAGTTTCTCCAATTAGCAAGTCAACTTTACTATGGAAAAACTCTTCATCATGTGAAAGTAACATGGAATTGTGTTAAAGTTCCCTGGCTAATTTCATAGGTGTTAAACAACATAATTTCAAGACAAGGTCATTTCCTTCAAACGCACACACAAACGGGGCGTTACGGTTTCCTTCTGCAGCCACTTTAATATATATATTAATTTCTGTAAGCAAGGATAGTTAACCATACTATGACAAAGTTCTGAGATTAGTTGAGAATATGTGGGTGTTAGTTTCTTGTTACTTATAGAAGGTGTGTGAATCAGTGTTTTTAGGTGAGAGATAAAAGTATTGTAAAGATTCACATCAGACTATGACAATGAAATTAGCATATTCAATCTCTATGACTGTAAGATTGGAAACTGGGGAGGATCTACAATTCAAGAAATATGATGTATTGTTTTTTTTTATAGAGATGAAAATTGTATTTTTAGCTTTCGTGTTTTGTGCTTCAGTGCTGTCTCCCACTCATCCAGAGGGTTAACAGAAACTAGAGAGGACAAACAGCATTTTGTCACTTTTCACTATACATGTATATCTCACATTTCTGCTCACTTTCATACAATAAACAAGGATACTGAGGAAAGATACGGAATATGTTGAAGCAAGACTGATCTTCCCTTGACCTATTCCATAGCTTGACTTAAAATCAAAACTAGTCCTATGGCTCAAGATCCCAGTTTTACAAGTTTTCTCACAACTAGGCCTATGGTTCCAGATCCATTTTACAGGCTTCATGAGACTAGGCCTATGGCTCAAGATCCTAGTTTTACCAGCTTCCTCACAACTAGGCCTGTGGCATAAGATCCCAGATTTTACCAGTTTCCTCCAAGACAAGACCTATGGCTTAAGATTTCCTTTTTTCCTTTTTTTTTACTGGTTTCCTCAGTAAAAGTGGCCTATGGCTCAGGGTTCCTAATTTTACCAGCTTCCTCTAATGACAAGGCCTATGGCTCAGGATCACCATTTTTACAGGCTTCCTCATAGACTAGGCCGACAGCTCAAGATTCTCATCTTTGCTGGCCTACTCATGACTACGCCTACGACTTTATATCCATTTTTACCAGCTACCTCACAAGACTAGGCCTGTGGCTTAATTCTATCTCCATTTGCATTCCTTTTACATCCCTGGATAATTATCATTACCCCTTCATCCACATTTTATCATACCTTAAGCTAACTGTGTTATCTTTTCCCCATAAAATATTATGGCAATAATTATGTGTCATTTGGGATATGATCTCGGGAAATGTCTTTAAAGTGTTAGTTTAATGTGATTTCATGTTCCATGTTCTTGAAGTAGATGGTTTTGATATTATGTAAGGATAGGGTAAGTTTGTCTGTACATAGCTAGAGAGATAGATTGATTGATAGACAGAGATATTTGAAGCAGACAGATATTTTGTAAGGTTAGAATATTTTTATTTAATCACAGAAAGATGGATATATGTTGCTTGACATACATGGTTCAGATGTTTTATAAGAGTTGGTTTTGTTTACTACGAGTGCAGGTTTTTCAGCAATGTAGCTTCATATGTTATCGAGTTTCATCCCCTTTCGGTAAAAAAAAAGTGTTGGGCATTTTTCAATTAGAAATATGGTACATTATGATCCTAGAAAAAATATGGAGACATATTCTGTAGTGTGTACAAGGAACTTGTGTGTGAATTTACTTAGCAGTGGTTATTCCATTATTCTTCATTCTGCAATACTGTAACGAAGTGACAATCTGAAATTATTGGAAATTGACTACGATCAATAGGTCTTTGCATACGCACAGTACGACTCACTCCTCACGTTAAAGCGTAACCGTTAATTCATTAAAGCTATCGCAAAATGTAAATAAATTAAAAAAGTGGATATTTAAAAACAGAGAAGTGAATAAATAATATAAATAAAATAAATACAGGCCCTAACTTGGATGTATAGAATTTATTAGCCAAAAAAAAAAAAATAATAATTGATTAATTGTCACTCCCATTCATCTTTGGCTACTTACAGTTTCCTGAGACGACTCTTACACTACGACACCATTTTTCATTGGGAAAAAAGCTCATTCATAACCAATATAACTGAAGCACTATCAAATATTTCCTCCCTGGTCACTATAAGAAAGAGTCGCAACTCTAGACGAAATTATCAGCTTTTGGAAAAAAATGATCAACCCAATGTCAGTCCGTCCTTTTTACTTTGTTGATGTTTAAAGCTGATGTGGTAGGATTTATGGGTATCCAAAAGCTAACAATGACCCTAAAGCCGCGATCCCTATAAATGCTGCCCAGTGTAACCATCATCCATTTAACTTATGACTTCTTCAGTGATAGAGTCAAATCTTTTAAGTTTTTTAAAAAGCACATAATTGAACAGGTACACAGATATTTTTACAAGGTTAGCAATTACTTTGGCAGTAAATTGTAGAAAAGAGAATGCCGTACCTAGAAAGGAGAAAAACAAATTCTTTCCCTTTCTTGTTCAATATGTTGATGCGTAACTGCAGCAACACTTTTAAAAGTCTGATGGGGAACTGGACAACATCCTCCATTTTTTTTATTGCGATGCAGCTTACATTGCTCTTCATTTTGCTAAGAGCCATTTAATTGAACCTTATTTTATTAACAGTGACGATTTTTATGGAACGGGCCTCGTTAACTTCACTTTTGCGAGTTAACAGTCATGATTTATATTGAATAGAGCTCGTTCAGTCTCCACAACCTGAAGAGCAGTGTCTGCTGCATCCCAAATCATGAAATATACATCTCATGGCCTTGAGCCAACGCAATTCATTAGGTTGCTTGAAGGGTGGGCTAAGAGTCGCGCTCGGGTCTCTCCTTTCCAAAATAAGGAAACTGCTATTGCCCTGAATCAACCTCAGCCTACCCTTCCAACCCATATAGTTGTGGTGACTGAAAATAAGCATCTAACCTCATCATAAAAAGGCTAACCTCACTATAAAAGGCCAAAATAAATGGAACAATATTCAAGGCCTATCGAATTCCACAGAGAACATCATGACAATTGTTGTCAAAGGCCGTAAATTGAAAATTAAGACAAATTTCATACAAAGTTTTTGCTACATGAGATCGGAAGCCATTATCTTGTCACCACAACTCTACGTATATCCTTAAACTGGATTAGAAAAAAAAGAACACATATTAACATTTGTTCCTCTGAGTTGGTTTCATATGTAAGACTGATCGAGTTTTATAATTTCATTTTTTTTTTTTTGTAGGGTTACTGTTGGTCTCCACGGCTACCATGACATAAATACTTTTTTTTTTTCGTTATTATTCCTTCTTAACTGAAGCCTAGGAAAAAAAAAATATGGTTACAAAGGTATACCATGACATTAATTCCTTTTTTTTTTCCTTATCATAATTTCAAATTTTTTCTTTTTTGTAGGGTTACTGTTGGTCTCCACGGCTACCATGACATTAATTCCTTTTTTTTTCCGTTATTATTCCTTCTTAACTGAAGCCTAGGAAAAAAAAATGGTTACACAGGTATATTTACAACTCAAGGTACTGTGAAGCCCTTTTGCTGGTATGCTTTTAGTCAGCCATACAGTTCAGGTGTCTATTGACACATTTTTTTTTTTCTATAAGGATTTACACACTTTAATTACAGTTTATTCTTCACGTAATTATCATCACAGTTGCACCTCTCGGAGAAGGACACATCTTTCCCTACATATGTATTACGACCGTGAATTTGGGGGGGGGGCGACGATAATTTAACCCTTTACCTGGGAGCTGGACACATAGGCGAATTATCTATCAGTCTAATAATTTCAAAATGCGTGCCATTTTTTCAGCTAGATGTGAGGGAGGAAATCGATATCTGGCACTTGAAATCATGATACCATGCATAGAGACTATATTTTAACCAGCTGAGAGGTACTTGAGAGAGTCAGTTAGCTGTTAGTTATTGAGGTACAGATTTTTTTCTCTGACGCGTGGGGTCCCCCCTCCGCACTGACATTTGTGACAGCTCGCAGCGAAAGGGTTAATATTAGTCTGCTTATGTTGTCAAGGTAAATCGAATTGCTTAAAATTCTTAGACAGCATTCAGTATGAATTGATCAGGTTCCTACAATGCATTTTCATATATTCATAGTTAAATTGCGTTTTTAAATTTTTCCAGATACGCTTATATCTTTTATCAATACTTAGATGTCATATTGAAATCTTGGGTGAAATTGATCATCCTCTAGCCAAATTTTTCTTGTCTTTTGAAAGGAAGACAAATTTGACTTTGCCATTAATATTGTAATCAACTGGGATTTTTATTCACGGCACCCAGCGCCTCAAATCTACAAAAACACGAACGAACGCACTGCATTTGTACTAAGAGACTGTGAAAAAAAAAAAAAGAGCGCTAGGATATACTCTCCTCCGAGGAGCACTTTATCATGGACGATCTTTCACGCGGTTTTGAGAATTTCAAAATAGTCCTCACACTAATTCACATGTAATTCTAATCGCTCCCAACATACGGGCTACATCACTATGTTAGAAAGAGGGAGATAAATGTCAAGAATTTATATAAAAAAAAGGAGAGAAAAATATAGTTTTAGTGTTTCAGTGGATTTTGCGTTACTGCGTGATTAGTCGCTTTCTTGCTCGACTAATAACAATTGAGTAAACCACAGACTGATGGATTTAGGCAAAGAGAAATCCATGTCCATCTTCACTTATGAAGTCTAAAGTAAATTTACTTATATATACTAAAGTTATTAAGATGATACATTTCCTAAATAACATACAGAAATTGAAGAGCTTAACGGATGTGACGATACTATTGTGCAACAATATGTAAATTAGTGATTTGTCATATTCATAGTACATTGACTTCGACAGGTTATGCACAGTGTGTAAAATGGGTAAGATCTATGCTGTATTTAATTTAGACTGGTCACTGGTCATACATAGTATACAATTTGGACAGGATATGAAAGCCAGACCCATCCAAACTGTGCACACAATGAATTACGTTTGAACCTACAGTCAATATTTCCCAATTCGTTTCCTAGGCATAGATCAACTGCAAATAAGTTGAATTTTGTCTGTAAAAGGCCATGGCAAACTTGATAAATCTATTGTTGCACTAGTAAAGGCATGACTACCTCACTGCTGAGCTAACCAGCATAGATACCTCACACTGGTATGAATGCCTCGATTGACCTAATCAGTATAGATACAGATCCCCACACTGAAACGAATGCCTCTAATGACCTAACAACTGGTAGTAAAGGTATGGATGATGCAAACTGTATACAACACTTATTCCCTCTGTTCATATATATATCCATTATACCTATTAATTTTTAAGTCTTCAATATATGTAGTTAGCTTAGGACTGTCCTTAATCTGAGTGAGCGAAATATATATCAGCAGTCAACCAGATGTCAAAAATGACTTTAATGCACATTTCGAGGACCAACAAAATACATACAAAATGCCCCTACTTGAAAAGAAATTACGGTGTCTGTATCACTGAGCAGATAATTGCACTTATTTACAAAACTCCTTGCAACAAGAAAGGATATCCTTTTCGATATTAAATTCTCTTCTTCAAATAAAACATGTAATAGCTGCAACAGTAATGTGATCGGTTTCGTGTCACGGACTCCCTTTTCTACTAAGGGCTGGGAATGTGCCTTCTTGCAAAGGACTTCGATTTTGGTAGATGTGACTGATACTCTGAGTTAATGCCCTACCTAACCTCAGACCATGGCGGGCCGCAAACCCTCAACCTGACAACTGAAAGGCGCGAGTGCTACCACTTTGCCACAAGGGCCACCTGCCACAGTAATAGGAAACTTAATATACAAGCTTTGAAGTTACATTTGACCCGACAAGATAAAGTGAAATTTCAGGTATTTTCGAGGCAAGAGTGGTACAGATGCGAGGACTGAGAGCAATAGCCAACGGAAAAAAAGCAACATATTCTGGTACAGTATTATCTTTCGCTGATCTCGTGTTTTGATAGCGTAATGGAGGACTAGGAACGTTTACCATAAGGACTGACATACACATCTATTTAAAAAAAAAATTATGTATAGGACTGTCTGTTTAAACTGTGCTGAAAAACTAATCCTTTCAGGCTGTTGCAAGAACATATTATAAGGGCTTTACTAATAATTACTGAAAATACGGTAGTAGCTATTACAAAATACGTGCTATTGTATGAGATACAACTACAATTATTTTTTGAAGGATCTGGTATTACTTAATCAGTAAATCTTACAGTACATAAACAGCATTGCCATATCTGAATAAGCTATATCAGCGACTTCAACATTTTTATGCGTTTAAAACATAAAACCATTTAGAGAATAAAGTAAACTTCTCTTCTCCTATCAGAGAAATTACATTCAATCCCTATGGCAGCATACTTTAAAAAAAAAAATCTTAACTTTATCAGATAACCGGGGAAAAAAAAAAAAATTAATGATTCACCCAGATTACCGTTTAATAACATTGCACTAGACATTTTTTTATCATTACACCCTCAACTCATAACATCAGCATGTGCGCATAGATGCATTATACTGTACTCCGGCTTGTGATTCGGAAAAAACAGCATCATATAATACTCTACTGTTAATGGTACCACTCTTACCGTTATTAATACATCTACGTGGCTATCTCAATTTAAAAGCAACTAACCAGATACTGAAAGGGGATTGTGGCAGCAAAGTGGTTAGAACACTACTCAGGAAGTTACTTTAAAAGTAATCATCCAGATACTGAAAGGGGACCGTGTTAGCGCAATGGTTAGAGCACTCAATTTGGGTAGTGATAGACCTGCTATTGAGCTCATGGCTGGGTGCTAGAAAGGGCATCCTACCTTTATTTCCCAGCTCCTACCAGTTGGTGTCCACCCCCATAATGGGAATTTACAGTGATACTTACAACGGCAAGCAACATCTGGATATTCAAAGATTTACGTAAGAATGTAGGTTTTTACAAAACTTCATTAGAATGATCTGTTATTCTCTTAGAAAGAATCTTAAATATGGCAATATTGTTGTTTAAACTATAATTAAACAGCTTGCACATCTATATTTCAGCCTTCTGTTAAATAATTACTTAACAAAAAATTCAGAAGCATGTCAGTATCATTATTTAAATCTTAGAAACATTGTTTAAATATCTGTCATAACTTTAGCTAGGCTAAAAAATTGCTTCTAGTAATGTTCAAAACCATAACTTAAATATACTCAGATAGCTATGGTCATTATTCTCAATATAAAATAATCCAAATTGAATTTCACAACTAATTATATTCTATTCATGTCTAAAGTATGCCTAATTATACCTTATATACTGTTAACATATGATCTAATACGAAATGCATCTAATAAAATGCTTGTAACATTGAAATTCAAATTTAAAGTTTGCCTGAGGAAAAGTAACTTTTTGTTAAAATGCAACTTATGCCAAAATCTTTATAAAACATGTAGGGAAAGTTAAAAGTTTCTTGCACATTTATGGAAAAGGCAGTTACGAGGAAAAAAAAAAAAAGTTATTTCAGTAAGCAGAATACCGACAAAACACAAAATAATTAGTTCTAGGTTTTCCGTTAATTAAACTATGGTTAAAATTCAATCTGACCTACAGATGTGCAGTGAAGTATCTGTTTAAATTTTAGATAAAAACTACCGGCTATATTTACTCCAAACCAGTTAGGGACAGATGTTTAAAATAATACCTTACATTTTCAAATCAGGTGTCAAATTTATTCTAAAGTGCAGCCAATATTCAGCCTTAATTCCACGCCAATGACACCGTCAGTATCATATCCACGTGAAAACTTGTATTTACGTAATTCTCATATATGAAGCCAATATTTGCCATTAATTTCACGTCCATGACACCATCATTTTGATTTCTGCATAAAATTTCGGAAATGGAAAGTCTGCATCCAGATGTATTATACCGGTATATGATTTTAGCATTAAAGAACAAAATATTATACACCTAATCAAAACTTGGCCAAAACCTGTGGTGGGATTTGTGCAAACTTGAGTAAGAGTTAAATAAAAAAAATTATTGAGAACTTGCTTCTATGATGGCTCTAAAAATTGCAACAGTTCTTAAAATGATCATCACAACAGATGCGGGTACTTCTTTTGCATAGAACCAGAAAAAGACGACCTCGTTCTTCAAATAAAATGCTACAAATTTCTTAAAAATGCAGGAGCCCTAAACCAGAAAATTCATATCCTAAACAAAGTGAATATTTTAGCAACAAATTCTCGGAATATCCATGCCAATATTTTTTTCTAGTAAATAATCTTTTCTTTGGGACTACCAGTCATTAAATTTTCCTAAATATCGGTAAAAATTATCCACTGAAACTTTCCTTCCTGAATTTTTTCTAAGAAAATTAACCCTATTTTCACGAGGACTACCAGTATATAAAATTTCTTAAACAAGGGGAAAATAAACCCCTGAAACTTTCCTAAAAATACCCAGACTTATGGTTACTACTCCCTTTAAACAGAAATAAGAAATGTTAAGAAACAGCAAAATAAAGGAAGTAAAACTGTTGGTGAAATCACTAGATGGGCCTACCATCAGTTGCTACTGTGAATAAATGAATATTAAACAACACTTAAATTTTAACATGTACAGCACTTGTCATGTACTGTAATCTACGATTTTAACTGTGAATTAACTTATAAAAATTAATATTTTTATTTCTATTTTTACAAAAGATTTTGTAAGACATAAGGCAATAATTCCTAATTTTCATTTGAAATTTTTAATACCTTTTAGAAAAATTGTAGATTCAAAACCATTTCAAACACGTCGAGAAATGAAAAGTTACTACCGTAGTACTTTTACGAAATGTGGGAAAGAAGCCATCGCGTTAGGTCTATCGAGGCTCTGGCTATCTAGCGATATTTAAAAAAGCTACAAATGGCTGTCAGAGAAAGTTCAAGCGGCTGAGAAAGTATTTTACGAACTATGTTAATGACAACAACACAGCCTTGCGGTTTTGTATACAAACTTTTTTTTTTTTAGCGCTCATTTCTTAAAATGCACTTCGATATCACAGAATTATTTTTTTTTTGTTTTCCTCTATCTAATTTTAGGTTCAAGGGTTATTATGACCCACAGAGTTCACTTAACAATTACATGTAACATTTCTTCCTTAAGACAACATTAGAATAGAAAATATATTTATACAAGAAAAAAAATATTCACAGTACAACAGTACACATATCCAGAAGGGAAGGAGTCACGTGATTAGGTTCATTAAAATAAAGACCTAAAAAAGATTGTAATTATGTATAAATCTGGCATCCCACTCCGCTGAAATCTGGAGGAACAGAAAAATAAAAAAATTAATTTTCAGAAATAGTCAGAATATGCAATATTACACACAATGTATACGATGACATCTCATTCGTCAAATAAGAATAACTCAATAATAATTAAATGAATTATACAAAACTATGCCAATAAATTTGGCTAGCAAGGAACTGTTCTTTTTTTTTTTTTTTTTTTTAGTATCCGCCTTTACTTGTGAGCACACATGTACATGAGAGATAGCCATATGTAATTGTTACTCTTACTCCTCTTTGGATACAGAATGATTTTATGTAGTCTTCAACATAATAAGGTTTTCCATAAAAATACAAAGTTGTTTACATTTATCTATATTCAGAGGTTAACTGAACAAACGAGTCAGGAATAAAATGAGAACAGCAGAGTGAGGGAAAAATTAAGGAATCCAGGCTCTACAACCTAAGTAAATAAGGACACGAATGTAACGGCATCAAATATGCAGGAAATCAATATAATAGAAATATTGAGAAGCACACACACATGTATTTATGTGTACATGCGAACATATATATATATATATATATATATATATATATATATATATATATATATATATATATATATATATATATATATATATATATATATATATATATATATATACATATATATATATATATATACACACATACATATATATATATATATATATATATATATATATATATATATATATATATATATATATATATATATATATATATATATATATATATATATATATATATATATATATATATATATATATATATATATATATATATATATATATATATATATATATATATATATATATATATATATATATATATATATATATATATATATATATATTCACACACACACACACATATATATATATATATATATATATATATATATATATATATATATATATATATATATATATATATATTCACACACACACACATATATATATATATATATATATATATATAATATATATATATATATATATATATATATATATATATATATATATATATATATATATATATATATATATATATATATATATATATATATATATATATAAAAGTTCTCTTCCTTCGGCACACTTTCTGATACATCAAATAAATGCCACTCTTTTGAATACCCTACAGCACAGTGACAAAAAATATAACAAAAACAACAGTCTTTAACAAGAGAAAATATCCTAATGTGGGGAAAATACCGTTAAAGTTTGAGTTAACCTGCCAGACTTACCTGGCAAAACATTCTGGAATCTTCAGGTGACTTGTCAACCATGACTTAAGTATTACAGTGTTCTGAATGCTCTTCCCAGGCGGCAACCTGTTAAGAAATAATATTATATATCCAAATTCAACGACCTTTCTCATTAAATCAATAAAATGAAAACTAATTTTAAAATGAGTGAGTTACGTCTACTGATATGCACAAAAATTTAATTATACTACTTGTTAAATTGGGGACAGCCAGTAGCGCAGTGGTAAGAACTCTCAACAATAACTAATTTAAAATTAGTAAATTATGTCTACCAGTATACATAAAAAATTAAATAATTAATTGGGAACATGCCAGTAGCGCAGTATTAAGTGCTTGACTCGAAATGGGACAAACCCTTATTTACCCACTGCAGAGCGTTAGGTAGGGCATGCAGCCTTAATTTCCCAGCTCCAACCTGTCTGCATCCACCCCCCATTTGAATGGATATCAACAGTGACACATTAAATGACAAACATTATTTGTTAAATTATGTATTGTAGTACACATCACTTTATAGTGTTAAATGTCTGAAAACAGTAAATTTTCAAGTTTCAAGTTAAAAATAAATTTTTTTTTATGCAATTTGAGTTAGGATGAATTGTCCAGTAGCAAACCCTGCTAACCACGACCAGTTTTTCAGTTAATGTAGGACCTCGGAAAGATACGAGTGTCATGCTTATTTGCGTAAGGTATGCTAATATAAATTATATATATATATATATATATATATATATATATATATATATATATATATATATATATATATATATATATATATATATATATATATATATATATATATATATATATATATATATATATATATATATATATCCTGCATTGAAATATACACAAAAAGTAACTTTATAATTACATGACTAAGAACAAAGTTTAAAAAAAAAAATTAGCCAGACAACATCTATAACTATCCAAATGAAAAAATTTGATGATGCTTCATTCTACTTTGGGTGTGATGAAGATGGACAGGATACAGAGAGAGTATGTTAGAGGGCCAGTGCAGGTAGGATGGTTTGGGGACATGGTAAGAGAGGTGAGACCGAGATGGTTTGGGCATGTGTTGTGAAGGGATGAGGGTTATGTTGGGAAAAGCTGAGCATGGAGTTGCCAGGCAGGAGAGGGAGAGGTAGGCTGAAAAGGAGATGCAAATTCAAAGATGTGGCAAGGGAAGATTGTGATGTGACGGAGGACACTGGATAGGGCAGTATGGAGGTGATTGATCTGCTGCAGTGACCCCTGACGGAGTAGCTAAATTTCATGATGATCAAAAAGGGCAACTTACCTGGCATTCTCTGGAGCAGTACCACTGGTTGCCACAGCCTGCGCAGACAAACTGAGCTCGTTGCTTATGGCAACCCTGACATTTGGGGTTGCCGCTTCCTTCCTCCTGGTGGCTAGACTTTTTGCTACGACTTTCAGCCTAATCAAAACAGTAAGGAAAGTTTTTAAGTAATTAATATTTTTTATCCTGGTGGTTAGACTTTCAGCCTAATCGAGACAAAAAAGTTTATAAGTAATTGATCATATTTAAAATACATTCTTATCCTGCTGTTAAGAAAACTTTTTTCAAGTAATTAAAATATTTCATATGTTGATAAGAAAAGTTTTCTAAGTATCTGGTAGTGAACATTTTATAGCTCACTATTAAGGAAAGTTTTTAAAGGTCATTAATATTTTATATACTGTAGTTTAGGGGCTTTTAAAAAGTTAATATTTTATATCCTGCTGTTGAGGAAAGATTTTTAAAGTAATTTCTATTTTATATCCTGCAGTTAAGGGTCTTTTAAATAATAAAGATTTTATATCCTGGTGTTTAGAAGAGTTTTTAAATAATTAATATTTTATACACTGCTGTATTATTCAATGTATAAATTTGTTTTAATTTGCATATACTATTAGAAAATAAAAATCATATTTGTGTAATAATATAAAAGCTGCCAGATCGAGGTTTAAATCAAAAGTCTGTTATATATAATAATAAAATTTAGTACGCAAGAGAAAAAAATATTAGATGAAATAGAAGAGGACTTTACAATACGTTTATGTAAAAAAAAAATATAAGTAAAATATTCAACAAAGACACTATTAGTTAGCCTTACTTGTGAGTGTGATGCAGTTTTTTCTTTGATGGTGGTTGTAGAACCGCCAGAGAGAAGAGCCGACAGTGTGAGGTACTGAGAGTTCGCGACTGTATCTATGGGAGACTTGTTGGATGAACCTCCAGATGAATTGTTGCGAGACTCTAACAACAACTGCAAGGTAGATATTGCAATTAGACAGCATGTCAAAAATCGTCTAAGAATGTTTAACAACTACAGGGTTGATATCACAATTAGACAGCATGTCAAAAATTGTATAAGAATGTTTAACAACTACAGGGTTGATATCACAATTAGACAGCAAATAAAAAAAAGTACGAGAACTTTTAACAACAAGGGTGATATCACTGTTATATGTCAGATTGTATAACGTTTGCTAAGTTTAACAACAATTGCATGACGATATTGCAGTTAGACAGCATGTCATAAAACGTATCACAATGGTGAAGAACAAGGGTTATATTGCAATTAAGCAGCACATAAAGTACATATAAAATCTTTATATTGTATGGTCTATTCCGAGATTCTCACTTCCATTATTTAATAATTAAGTATAATGTAACTAGTAATGAATAGCTATTACCTTAGCTAAAGCAGAAGGAGCTTCCAACGAACTCTTAGAAGTAGGCGGGGGTGGGACGGTGGGGGGTAAAGGAGGCGTGTGATCTCTAGTTGCTGGCGTGGACTCGCGGCTGCTCTCAGATCTCTTGGGAACGCTATCAACGTTACCCACAGGAAATATGGATATCTGAAATTGCAATGAAATAACTTTTTTAAACTTTCTGGTGTCTCATCAAGAGAGCAAACTAGCTATAACCATACTTAAAAAAAGAGAAACTCACTTAATCTCTGTCTTCACCGAATAAATCATGCTTATTTTTTATAACATCTAGCCAAAACCTCCAAAGGTCCGAAGGATGATAACAAATAGATTTAAAAGTGTGAGGTAGTTAAACACTACCCATCATCAATCCTTATATCAGGATGGTATTGCCAGCCTTTAACCCCTATTTCTCTTAGTTAGCTCTTTTGAAGTAAATTTTTTTTTTTGTAGTTTTATGTGTCACAATGAGTCCCCATTCTAATGAAGGAGGACAGACTGGTTGGACCTGGGGGATTAAGGCTGGATGCCCTCCCTAAAGCCGAGTAACAGGATCTCACTTACATAAGGCAGGCTTGTCATTTCCCAGCTTGAGTGCTCTACCACTGGGCTACCGTGGAACAGCACATATGATGTAAGAACTATGGGCGCCTAATAAAAATCTCCATAATAATAATAATAAAATCTCCATAATAATAATAATTAATGTTATCATCATTATTATAAATATGGTGTCATATCTCATTAAATCAAGCAGATGGGTTGTAACCAAATAAATTGGGGAGGCAATGAGGTTTCCCTCATAATCCGCTCATCAGTGTGTCTATTTGTTAGCAGGTTTGCACCAGAGGAAAAAATATCAAAGGACCTGTTTCAAGTATTTAGGATCTGGCAACATTATTCATAATGCATGATATAAAAGGCCTTTCATTTGCAGAGCTTCCAGATGGCGAATTTATTTACCAAGAGCAAAATCCCCCAGAATCTGATTGTCATTTCTTTTTCAACTTTTGGTTTTCAAAGATGTAGTCCTTTACCTGCAAACATATCACACAGGGACATATTCTTTCAGGAATTAAGCTGCAAACGTCTCACATATGGACATGCATAATATCAAGTTAACATGTCATTCCCTCGGACGATAGTGAGGTGGAAGTCGATATTTGGCATTTGTTATTATGTTAACATACAATCATTGGTATATGCAGTTGTGGAACTAAGGAGGAGTCAATAACCTCTAAGATGTGATGGGAAACATTACAAAATATATATGCTGTAGTATAGCAGAAACCTCCCACCGCAGAGGTGTAATTAATTTCATTACAAACTTGCAGGGAAAGGGTTAAAACTGGCCTTGTTAATTCTCTTCACCATTCTTAATCTCAGTATCAGTCAATTCAAAGTTTCCAACACTGAGGAACATAGTATTTATCGCTCTACCACCACTGAGCTTTATCAGTTCTCATTCTACTAACTATTTAATTATAGAGCCTTAAATAACATTTAATCTCCATCACTGAAGTTTACTTTGTCTCACTTGCAATTAAAAGAGTCCAGCAGTCACACCTTATATAGCATTTAATCTCCATTACTTAAGTTTACTGTCTCACTTGCAATCAAAGGGTCAGGCAGTCATGCCTTATGTAGCATTTAATCTCCATCACTAAAGTCTACTTTGTCTCAGTTGCAATCTAGAAACAAGCAGTCACGCCTTATATAACATTTAATCTCCATCACTGAAGTTTACTATGTCTCAGTTTCAATCTAGAAACAAGCAGTCATGCCTTATATAACATTTAATCTCCATCACTGAAGTTTGCTTTGTCTCACTTCCAATCCAGAATCCAGCAGCCAACCCCTTATGCACTCCTTAAGTTGGCATGTCTGGAAAGAGACTACTACTTTTTACAATTAAATTTTTGTTCTGAGAAGAATTCTGCAGTCTGTTGCCATACCTTGATATGCCTCTCAGTATAACCATCCCTTAAAACCAGTACAGTATTTAAAACACCCACCTTCTATTGAAGATTTACCAACCAGTCTCAATTCCCTGTTATCTGTCAAATTATCTCAAGTAAATATCATTGCATTACTCTCTTCCACATTATCTCTTAGTATCTCTATCTATCCCAGCCTATCAAACCCTTTTGCTCACTAGTGCCTCTCTGTATCTTAAGATGACTGACTTGTCTTACATGATTAGAAACAATGGAGAATTAACAGCTATCATAATAACCATTATAAATTATATATTTTCTCATGCCATATTTGAACTAAACGAAATAGAAAGAACTATAAATTCTATACTGTAGTGGCTTGTTTGTTATTTTGGTGTCACTAATCTCCATTCAAAAGGGAGTGGACACAGACAGGTTGGAGCCAGAGATTTTTGATGGATGCCCTTCCTAAAGCCCTAAACTCGCACACTTTACCACTCGAACACAGGGGTGTCACTTCCTGAGAAAAATACTCTGACTGCTGTGCAGCCACCATCCCCAAACTGCAAACCCTATAGTACTTGAGGTATTTAAGGTCAAGTGTAGAGTAAGCTTTACATCATATAAGCATTATGCCAACAAATGTAAACTGTAAATCAAATCACCTGCGGAGATCCCGGTTGCTTCTCTATCTGAGTTAACTCGGCAAATCGCATGAGGACATCTTTGTACGAGACAGACGGATCGCTCATGGCGAGGAGATTCTTACTGGTAGGTGTCGTGCGCGTGTCTGCATCGCTGCTGGAGCTGGAAACGCTCGGAGGACGATCGTGCTCGCGAGACGACCTCTTGTCTCCATCGTAACGGTGACGCCAAGCGCCTCTGGTAGCCCTCCTGCCGGGTGAGTTTTTCAAACTGAGCTTAGCATAGCAACACTGTTCCCGTTAAATGCTAAAACAGATACTAAGATAATCATTTGATTTTTTTAAAAATATCAGTTCAATACACAAAAAAACAATGGAAACTAGAGTAAAGTCAAACACTGCAAAGTAATGCTATCTATTTATAGCCTACTATGTCATATATACATGTCACACTTCTTAAGACTTACTATATCATAAAGAAATATATACAGTACTGCAACAACAATTAACTTCATATAAGTAGTTAAGAACTAGGAGAAGGAAATTTATATACATGAAGTATCAATACAAAAAAAAAAGGCTAGATATATTAGCCTTCAGATATATATATTATGTCTGATTTAGGTTAATACCCCAGTGAACAAGTGTAAAATTTACCTGATGGGTGGCGTGTTGGGATTCTCTTTACGGTGAGCGGCTATGAGCTGCTGTACATTAACAGTGGGGCCCTGCGGCCCATGGCCCGTTGCGGTGAAAGAAATGGAAGGAGGGAGGCCTGACAAGCTAGAAGATGTGGTGGGTGGCTTTGGTAAGATGGGCTTCATAGAAGCCAGACCTGAGGTCAGTTGCTTGCTGAGTTTGCTGTGGGCTTCAGACGACATAGACACTCTCGGTACTTCCCCAGGTTTGTTGTTCTGCGTGTGAATGTCAATAATGCTGATATTTGGATTACCGTTCCCTATGCCGCTCCCTCGGTTGTGTTCGGGTTTGGTTGTTACATGTGGCATGGGCTGACAAAAGCAGAAAAATACTCTACAAGTGACATTCCGTACAAAAATATCTCTGTGTATATCAAGTCCTGTATATCCTGCCATGAAGCTAAACTATGACTTATTATTTTTCAATCTATTGCGAGCAAGCATTGTGGGGAAGGGTCACAGATCTTGTATTATGTGTTTGTAGATATAGGAAGTGATCAAAATTATGACCAATACTTAAACGAAAATGTATTTGACTATTTATTAAGAAAAACATAAATGGTAACAGTAAAATAAACAAGAAAGTATGTGACTATTAATTCAGAAATGTATGAATGTTGGAGAATATAATAAATATTTACCGGCATGGTGTGAGGTGACACAGAGCTTGCCAGTAGTTGGCTCATCATCATCAAAGGCAACTGAGGGTTTCCCAGTGAATAGTTGCCTGTTTGAGGCATGTAGAGGATGTTGCCAGGGTTCTCTTCCTGCGGTTCCTCGTCAGCCTTACCATCGACTTCGACCGGCGCACTCTTCAGATGAAGTACCGTCCTCTTGCGCAGTAAGCGCACATACATCTCCTCTTTCCTCTTTTGGAGGCTGATTAAGTGGTTCCATTCCTCCTCTTTTTGCTTGATGAGAAATTCTATAGCCTGAACAATAAGAGAAAATTAGAAAGGTTATTGTTACGCACTGTTCATATGGTGACCTGTAAATTCCACCCTATGCAAATTCTACTCCAAGAAAGGTTAGGATTTGAAAATGTGAATTATAAAGTTAAAGCTTCTATTACTGATCCTGGTCTATTTATATCCAGCTCTCTGCCTATCTGTATATTTATGTAACAATATCAGTGTCTGTATGTATTTGTATAACTTTCTACATGAATGTAAAAATTATGTAAGGCCCAGAAAAGCATCAGGAATGCTGTATTTAACTGCGAAATGTAATATGCATTAACATTAGAGGTAAAGTGGAACTGATATCTAATGTCATTCAGCATAGAGGCATGACTATTTGTACATAGGTAACATTTTTCTAATATTTAGCTTACCTTGCTAGAGAGTTGTAAATAAACTAATAAGGATGTAGATATGGATTTTCTGTCTGGATACCCATGCTATTGTTTGCTTGAAATATTTAGCACTTAAAATTTGGTGCGTTTTCAGAATAGAAAATGGACAACAGGTGTAAGCCGAGTATGATAATTTTAGAGAGTGCAGGATATATAAAGCCTCGAAAACAAGACAATCATTTGGGGGATCATCACTAGGATGGGATAGGAAAGGGGAAGGAAAATCAGTGATGATGTCATCACAGAAGAGAGGAGGGAAATAGAATGGGAAGATTCGGGAGGAAAAGTACAAAAACGAAATAAAGAGAGAGGCAGGAATGAGGGGCAGACCCTCCTGCTATTGCATACTGGAATCTTGTAAAGAAAAGTAACCCTAGGGTGCTTTAGGGTTATACATTTTACAAGGCAAGTCAACTAATCTGGCCTAAACTTACCTAACCTACCTGACCTATTCTAACCTAATAATATATGGGGGTGTTTTAATTCCGGGGGATACTCATCTTAGATGCCATTTTGGATTAATAAAAATCCAGTTATCTCTTAGAACATGTAACCTGTATGCTTTCATTTTACGTACCTCAAGATCTTTTCGAATGTGCCCAATGGAAGTTTCCACTTGTGATATGGAGTTCAGGGAATTGATTGGAACATGCTCGTCCAGCTGCCTCTGACGTTTCGAGGGTGCCTCCCTGCACGCCTCGTCCTCTGCTGGTCTCTTCTCAGCAGCCTTTGGAGTGGGAGATCTACTTCTCCTTTTTGGAAGAATAATGGGAGGCTCTGCAAATAAAGGATCTTTCTTAGTACAACTTTATAGAAATGCCATAATCCATCTCTTAAAGGGGTTTACTTAAGTCAAACCAAAAAACTTGACTCTCTGTGGGAGGAAAGTACAAAGGAGGGGATTTCCAATCCCTTCGCTTAGCCCCATTTAGTCGACTTATGACATGCAGGGGAACACACAGGAGGTATTCTGGCCCCTTCCTACACTGGGGATAACATGACCACATCCTAACAATCTCTAAATAGGTCATATGAAGCTGTATTTGAGCTAAGAGAAGCTCTCACTTAATAACATACAGCTGTCATAGTACAGCCGAAGAATTTGTACTCTAGTAAAATTCTTCCCAGACTACCACAAAGTGAAGCTGGTACCCAAAAGGGTACTACAGAATATGAGTATATATGGTTGATTCCCTGTAAGTGAAGCATGTTTTGCTTATGAGACACATGATAGCTGAATGTGAATATGAGATTTTTTGGATATTACACAATAAGGTACTCCTTTAACAAGGTGAAAATGAACAAAGGCTAGAAACTCCCTCCTGTTTTACTATCCTCCACTGAGTGATTCTGTTGTAGGGACAAGATATATCATCTCGAAAGGGTTACTATTTAAAACTCAACAAAAATTCAACAATATTGCTACCTAGAAGTAGGTTAAGAATACTTCTTCCGTGTTCCCCGGCATTTCGTAAAAGTTTAGGTAAATAAATTGGAGCGATGAACAAGGAATCCCCTCCTTTGTATTTTCCTCCCACAAAGATTCAAGTTGCTTGCTTTGACTACGCCTTTCCCCTTATAACAGGGATTATGACTATTGCATTTAGAGACTAAGAATCTCAAGTATTAAGTTTGTTAGTCTATGATGCTGTTCCACCTGAGAACTCCCCATCATGGTGGCATCAGCAAATTTCATACAGGGTATTTATGTTTTGCAATTACAGTAGGCCCCATTTGAGTGGGAATACACAATGACAGATTGGAGTTGGGGGACTTAATGTCCCTCCACAGTATCAGACCCGATTCAATCAGGCTTGTCACTTTTTGACTTGCACACCTTACCACTGAGCTACCACTGCACCCAGAGAGATGTACTTACTTTCCTAATTCAATAATTCAGACTTTCCCAATTTGCACCTCCAAGTTACATCATTTTCATGGCCTCTTCCTTGAATAATTTTAGATTACGTCTACAATAGAGGTCATATTCATGATCAATATCCAACTCTTTTAAATTCTTCAAGTCTAATCAAGTATTCTAATTCCCAAATTGTATTGGAGACACCCACAACTCTCTCTCTCTCTCTCTCTCTCTCTCTCTCTCTCTCTCTCTCTCATTCTTTATTTACAAAGGATCAATCTCACAGTATTTATTTAAGACATCTCTCACCCCATCCATTCCAGCTCCACCAATATTAAAGGATCAATCTCACAGTATTTATTTAAGACATCTCTCACCCCATCCATTCCAGCTCCACCAATATTGACCTCAAACTTCACTAGTTCACTGCACTCGAACATAACTTAGTACTCATTTTTCTACTGACGACTCAAACCTGCGAGCTCTACCACTCAGCCACGGTGGCATAATTCAATACAAATCTTTTGCAGTTTTAGAGCTTACTGTTTTGCTTTCACCGTTTTCTACTTAAAATTCTCTCACTATTTATTGCAGTTCTTTGCACTATCTGCAGATAGGACTTTTTTTTTTTTTGCCATATTATGTATTACAATTAATCCCCATTCAAATGGAGGTGGACACAGACAGGCTGAAGCTATAAGGGGATTAAGGCTAGATGCCCTTTCAAAAGCCCTAAACTGGAATCGAACCCTGGCTTGCTATTTCTCGACTAGCCTACCCTACCACTAAGCTACTTAGGCCTACGGCTGCAGCTAATACAACCTAAACAAAAATGATCAGCCAAAATTTTGCCCGTGACTTCTCTCGAATTCTGGGAAATAAATATTATGTTGCCTTAACAATTAAATAACCTATTAGTGCAGCCCAGAAGGGGATTTTTTAGTTCTCTATAATTGCCTGCACGGGTCTCAGATATTTTCCCACAAATGAGTAAAAGTATTGTAGTGTGTGTGGTTTTTTTTTAACAAAACTTTTGCACACTGGAGATATCAAGAGTTTTGCAAAAACCTGTGCGAATTTGATAAGCTTTACATTATTATTTTTTTTTAATTAACGTAAGACGCTGATTTACAAATTTTATGATCAAAATACACATGCTATATATATATATATATATATATATATATATATATATATATATATATATATATATATATATATATTGACTCACTGTTGGAAGAAAATAAAAGGGGTGTTCCCAGTCCCCGTGTTCCACCCCAATATGGTAACCATAACTATGTATGAATAACATAACACAGACAGACAGACATACTTTAAAATGACTAAGTCTGAAAAATAATCCCTCATAATAATTCAATGTCAAAAATAAATCATTTATCAAATAGTTCATATCTGTCTGTCTGTTTATCTCCATATCTTTATAATAATAGATATATAACTTACCTCCCTTGGAATTTTCATCCGCAGAATCCTCAGTTCCTCTCTCGTTTCCCTCACTAATCACTAATTTGTCCTCATCGTCCTCACTCCCCTCCTCCTCACTCCCTTCTACGACCACGTGAGGTTCTTCCTCCGCCACGCTGAGCTCTCCTATCTCACCCACCGTTTCACTATCATTGTCTTTAATCGCCTCCTCTTTAGTGTTTGAGTCACCCTCACCTTCTATCCCGTTTTCTCCCTCTTTTTCACCGTTATTCTCATTTTCTTTAGTCTGTATTTCGCCATTAGCCAAGAGGTCTTCATTTTCAGGGTCTCCACTCGCCCCGTTTTCTTTATCGCCCTCGTCCGAGACTTTAGTATGGTTATCGTTAATATCCTGCTCATCGCCGCTTCCCGTTTTCTTTGATTTGTCTTCCATGCACGCGTCCGGATCCCTGGCTGCGTCCATGGCTCCGACCCCACACTCATCCGGTATCATAATTTCGCCTGAAATTCAGAAATGAGTTGGGTTAGAACAACCTCTGTAAACACATTCACGTATCAGAAAACACAAACAATATACTTTAATCTCCTTAAACTAATACGAAGAAGATTAAACACAATTATTTGAAACCAAAGTCACTGTACAAAATAGAACACGGTCACAATAGAGAACGCGGTTAGCCAACGCACATAACAACCTTCCCCTTGCATAGGCAGGTGCACACTGCATTACTGAGTGGGTGCAGAACATCGAGTCAGTTAGAGGGGGGAGGGAGAGGAAGAGTCAAGTACAAGGAACTGAAAAATTCGTCCAAGAAAGGAAAATGATACTATTATGCGTCAGCACTACTACCTTATCGCGCTATTAAAATAGCGCTTAAAAATAACCTTTAAAGTAATATATATATATATATATATATATATATATATATATATATATATATATATATATATATATATATATATATATATATATATATGTTCCGGAATTACGTCACGGACTCCCTTTTCTACTAAGGGCTAGGACGGTTGCCTTCTTGCGAAAGACTTGTTTTGGCAGATGTAATCGTTACACTGAGTGCATGCCCTTGCTAACCTCAGATAGATATAGATAGATATATTCTCTCCTAATATAAAGGTCAAAATGCACTGACCAATCTGTGTGCGTGTGTGCGCGCGCGCGTAATATAGCAACCACATTCATTAAAATATTAACAACCAAAGAAACAATATTAGATTCAATATAATTATCATGAAAATAGTGTGTTTTATTGCAATGAAATACGTATAATTACTGGATAAGTAAAGAGCTGTAAATGACAGATAAATAGATAGAGATAAACAGACAGGCAGATAGACAGACAAAGTGAGACAAAGTCAATAAACAAAAGAAAGCATTAAAAGGTCAATAGAAGTCAGTGTAAGTGAGTGACCTTTGAAGGACCAGACAAATGTATAGAGTAGACAGATAGACAGACAGACAAGTAGATAAAGTGAGATAGACAGACAACTAATAAAAAAAAAAACTTTTAAGGATCAAATGGATTTATTAAGAAATAAGTAACCTTCGAGAGACCGCACAGACGAGAGATAGATACAGTTAGATAGACAGTCAAAGTGAGATAGACAGATATAACAAAAGAGCAACATAAAAAAATTAATCAGAAACATCATAAGAAGGAATAACCAGCAAGGAATATTCTTAAGGTGGCCACAACTGAAATAAAAGAAGCTAAAAAGAAAACGCGGCCCAAAGGGATTTCTCGCACCTGCTAGCTCAGTGAACTGTGGTGGGCGGGTGTGAGGGAGTTGCCATATGATGAAGAGGTGAAGGTAAACCAGCTGCGGCTGTCGGGTCTTATTGTAGAATATCCTTGCCCGCCTACGTTATGGGTGACACAAGCAGGGTAGAAAGGGGGGGGGGGACGTGGCAACCCTTTATCCCCAAGGAGCTGAGAGGAGTGGTTGAGGTGTGTGTGGATCGTGGTGAATGTGCGTTTCTTGGCTTGGGCACCCCCCTTACAAGGGGATAATGAGGCATATATATATATATATATATATATATATATATATATATATATATATATATATATATATATATGATATATATAGTATGTGTATGTATGTAAAAAGAAAGTTCCTATTGCCGCCTTGCGCAGACAAACCCCTTTAAACTTCTGTTTTGTGAAGATAATGGAATCGAGGAAGATGGGATCTAGTTATTTCTCTCTCTCTCTCTCTCTCTCTCTCTCTCTCTCTCTCCTCTCTCTCTCTCTCTCTCTCTCTCTCTCTCTCTCTCTCGCATGTCTTTGATGAAATTAATAAAGTGTATTTTCCTTTTACCATTTAAAAATACCCTTCTTATACACAACCCATAGTCCCCATCATTCCATTCCCATTAATCCCCAGTTCCCCACTTCACAATTCCTACCTGCATCCCCATTACCATTCAAGGGGTATTTTCGTATCCAGTCTTACCCCATAATCCAAATTCCCCCATCTTTTTATCCCCATGAATCCCAAATTTCCCATAACGATCACTTGCATCCCCCAACTGCATTTCAGTTTTTCCCCATACACTAAATTTCTCATGCTCATATATCCATTAATTGAAATAAATTAAATATACTTCACTAGTGGCTCAAGCGGTAGCGTCCGCGACTTTGAGGCGTCAGGTCGAGGGATCGCGCCCCGTCACGGTCTGAGGTTAGAAAGGGCATTCACTCAGGGTAACGATTACATCTGCCACAAGTCCTTCGTAAGAGGGGAACCGTTCTGGCCCTTGGTAGAAAAGGGAGTCCGTGACGTAAAACCGGAACAACAACAACAACAAAGTGGAATGAGATGTGATGGTACAAATACCAACACACAAACAAACAAACAAATGAATGACTGAATGAATGAATGAGTAAATGGTAAAGAGAATTACAAATGGGAATATTCTCCATCTTCCTTCTTTCCTTCCTGGGTTCCCAACCTCCCATTTTTTTCCCCATTTCATGAGCATCGTTTTTTTTTTTTTTTTTTTTTTTTTTTTTGGTGACACCGGGACAGGCAGAAACCTCCCTCATCAATAAAGGCCCGGGCACGAGAAAATACCAAGACGAAGGAAAAGAAAAAGGTTAAGGACAAGGCAGAGATGTCTGCATATTCACATTCACACTTAGCTCGAAATTATGGAGCTCATGAAGGATGGGTACCTGAAATATCTCATAGGTGCTCATTCTCAAGTTGGGGTAAAGCTGAGGTATGTGATCTTCATTTGGTCGTGGTTGATAAATATCGGGTCCTAAAGGTGGTTTACACGGTCAAACGGTTCGTCGAACGCGGTTCGACAGACAAGTGTTTGAAGTGATTTTCGAACGTGTGAACGGGGTATTTGGTTGTCGAACACGTTCGACTTTAGTTTGACCGTGTAAACGTCCTTTAGTGACCGGGTGGTCGAGTGGTAATGCTCGCGATTTAGCTTTGCCAGGTCGAGGGTTCGCGGACCGACACAGTCTGAGGTTAAAAAGGGCATTCACTCAGGGCAACGGCCACACTTGCCTAAACTAAAGTCCTCCGGAAGAAGATACCGTCCTAGCCCTTAGTAGAAAAGGGTCCGTGACGTAAAACCGATCACATCACGATCGAGAGATTAGTATTGGTTTTAGTTCAGAAATATACACCACTAACTCTCCGTTAATGCGGGCTTGGGACCGGCATGGAGTTTGAGCTGGTTGACTCCCCCAGTGATTGGATAACTGAATTAACAAAATGCACAAAGTGAAAGTTATGGCCAGAGGCCCTTCCTGACTACAACCTTTCCATTAATGCGGGATTGGGACCGGCAGCGAGTTAGAAGTGGCTTGGGACCGTCAGTGACTTAGAAGCGGCTCACTCTCCCAGACAGGATCGGCGAGTGAAGAAAATGATGATCCGGTTTTTCGTCACGGACTCCCATATCGAGTAAGGGCTAAGCCGGTGCCACCTTTTCAAAGGTCGTTAGTTTGGGTTTTGTGTGACCGTTACCCCAAATGAATGCCCTTTCTAACCTAAGACCGTGGTGGATCTCGAACTGACGAGCTGATGAATCAAATTCGCGTACGTTACCACTCAGCCACGGCGAATGGAGACAAAACCTCTCCACTGAACCGAGCACTGGACTAGCGCATGTGAGAGCTGTCTTGCTCCCCGGGGGACTCTTCTGTGAATGTTATGACTATCTTTAATTCTCAGAAATTTATGATAGAGAGAGAGAGAGAGAGAGAGAGAGAGAGAGAGAGAGAGAGAGAGAGAGAGAGAGAGAGAGAGAGAGAGAGAGAGGAGAGAGAGAGAGAGAGAGAGAGAAACCTTGTATTTGCAGACGATGTCCTCGAAATGAGGAAAGATTGGGGATTTATGGCAGGTGGGGATGAAGGAGGAGAGATGGGGAAGATGAAGAAGACTTTTATTCTGAATTCAGCTTCCTCCCCATTTATTTGTTTAGTAGTCTCCGTGGCTCAAGCGGTAGCGTCCGCGACTCTGAGGCGTCAGGTCGAGGGTTCGCGCCCCGTCACAGTCTGAGGTTAGCAAGGGCATGCACTCAGGGTAAGGATTACATCTGCCAAAACAAGTGCTTCGCAAGAAGGCAAACGTCCTAGCCCTTGGCAGAAAAGGGGGTCCGTGACGTAAAACTGGAACAACAACATCTTTGTATCATTTATGGCTCAGTATTAATAACCAATTTAACGTGGAATTAGAGTTTATGTACTTTAATGGGGTATGCAGGACGAGCTATGGGGATGAATGGGGAATGGGGACTTTGAGTAATTGGAAAAGATTGCATCAGGGGATTTTCTGGTCTTGAATATTGATGAAAATGTACGAAAGGACTGGGAGTAATGGGGATGAGAGTATGAGGATATTTGAGGGGTTATATGGGGAAGAGGGATGTGAAATATGGAATATGGGGATTACATGGGGAAGCAGGATGGAAAATCAGTGGTGTGGGGATTACACGAGGAAAGAGAATGAGGATTTGGTGATGTGGGGATTACATGGGGAATAGGGATGAAGAATTAATATGAGGAGGAAGAGGAGTGTTTGAGGATTACATGGGAAGAGGGAGTGGGAATTGGTGGGATGGGGAGGAGAGAGAATGCTTGGGGATTAAATGAGGAGGAGAGAGAAGGCTTGAGAATTAAATGGGGAAGAGGGATGGGGAATTGGTGGTGTGTGAAGTTGAAGAAGTGATTGGGGATTAAATGGGGAATTGTTGGTATGGGGAGGAATGAGAATGTTTGAGGAGTACATGGGGAAGAGGGATGGGGAATTGGTGGTATGGGTAGGAGAGAATGTTTGAGGATTACATGGGGAAGAGGAATGGGGAATTGGTGGTGCCCAGTGAATGGGGAAGAATGATGGGGATTTGGTGGTATGGGGATACTGAGGAATATTTGAGGTAGTTGGAAAATAATGGGTATGAGTGAGGAATACATGAGGACGCGGAGAAGTTCTGGGATATATGGGGACTGCATGGGATTTGGGAATGGAGAAATTGAGGAAATAAAAGAGATGGTCTGATATAACAGAGGGAATGTAGATGGGGAATTGACGTCTGTATATGAAAGAGAGAGAGAGAGAGAGAGAGAGAGAGAGAGAGAGAGAGAGAGAGAGAGAGAGAGAGAGAGAGGAGAGAGAGAGAGAGAGAGAACAAAATTTGGGTACTTTTAATCAATGTGTGAGAGAGAGAGAGAGAGAGAGAGAGAGAGAGAGAGAGAGAGAGAGAGAGAGAGAGAGAGAGAGAGAGAGAGAGAGAGAGAGAGAGAGAGAGAGAGAGAGAGAGAGAGAGAGAATGTATATACAAACTAGAGATCTAAGAGGCTTAATACCTAGAATAGACTGAAAAATGTTCCTCTATTATTCCTGTTTATGATGTTACATACACACACAAACCATTAATGTGTGTGTTTGTTTATTTATTTATGTATTTATTATTATTATTATTAGTCATATAAGTATGTATTCTATTTAAAAAATACTAATAATAACAATTGTATAATTATATATGTATACTATTATTATTATTATTATTGTTGTTGTTACTATTATTATTATTATTATTAAATACAATCAACCACAATAACGTCAACACCAAATGAATGTTGTCCAATAAAGCCCCCAAAGGCATAAGTATATACAGTATGTATTTTTGATACAGTAAAATAATTCCTAGAATCCGGAGACTACTGCCTCCATCAACTGGGGATACAACTGATACGAAAGTAGTCTATAGGATCACCTTAAAAGTACACTGAGGTCAGGTCCCAGGATAATTGTGTTCCCCTATGTAACATTTCAGGGTCGACATCATTAATTCCGCTAAACTCATCGATGAGGCCAGGCTCCTAAAAATCATTACTAGATATAAATCCGAATTCGCTCCTTTGCTTCACTCTACAAAGCCTCACTTTCGATCCTGTGATGCTGGCTGGAGGAACCTCAGATTCCTAGGGGAGAGTAAATGTCCCGGGAAGTGACCCTATGGTAATCTAGGGAGATCCTATAGATTTATTCCATATTAGCTGAACCCCAATTTGTAGACCTCCTCCACATCAGCTGAGCCCCCACTTGATGGAGGCAGTAGTCTCCAAAAGTCTAGGGATTACTTTACTGTGCAAAAAATACCAAATTTTTATACTTAAACCTTTTGAGGTTTTATTGGACAACCTTCATTACTACTACTACTACTACTACTACTACTACGACCACTATTATCATTATTATTACCAATTAGGTGAGTGCTGGAAAATCTTCAACTTAGCAACGTAGTTTTCAACTGACTGAGCCAGTGTGGAAGAAGAAACATGCTGATGCCCATTAGCATGTAATGTAATGCCGTATGTCATGTATGTTTAAAGCGAGTAGCTCTAGGCAAGCTGGTCCTTTCTTTCTAGGAAATATCAATGATCGTTCAAAAGTGTTCAGTTCCTGGAATTATGCATTGTGTGAAGACAAAATTGACTTTACTCTCTCTCTCTCTCTCTCTCTCTCTCTCTTATATATATATATATATCTATATATATATATATATATATATATATATATATATATATATATATATATATATATATATATATATATATATATATAGATAGATAGATAGATAGATTTATAGATATATAAATAGATAAACATACAGACACAAGTGCACACACACACACACAATCTTATACAAGGCTATCCGAAAATTATATCTATAACTTCAGCCTGTTATTAATAGTCAGTCATATAATGTCAAAATTCCTGTTGAGTACAAAGATGTTTTTGTTTTTTATGAATGCCAATCTTATTTGCTTCATTTTGTTCATATTTTTTTTTTTGGTAGCAACTTCTGCCTTTGGTTTTCCTTTTTTTAGATGGTCCAAAACAAATGTACAGGAGATAATACAGTCTGAATCACACACACACACACACACACACACACACACACACACAAGTCCAACGAAAGTTTAGAATTAATTTCGACAGAAGTCCATCATGGAAAGAAATCACAGGGCGTGATGTCGATAGATAAAACTTCGACTTTCTTCTCTCTCTGCATCTCTTCCCACTTTTATGTGGGGTCGATGTTTCTGACAGCTCTCCTCCACTTTGCACGATCATATAAGACATCTTCTGACAGCTGCTTCTCCGTCAATAAACCAATGAATTGCTCCTTAGGCAGCTTTCACACCAAAGTGGCACGTCGCACGTGGCATGCCACGTGGCACGCCAGTTGAAAAAGAACATCCGGAAATATATGAAACCTTTCACACAGAGTGGCGTGGCACAAGGGATGTGTCACGCCACTTCTGTGTGAAAGGTTTCATATATCTCCGGATGTTCATTATCAACTGGTGTGCCACGTGGTATGCCACGTGCGACGTGCCACTTTGATGTTAAAGCGGCCTTAGTGGAGATCTATGTAGTCATAAGTTCTAAACCTTTGTTAGACTCTTACGTCTTTTGAGTTCCGGTTTTACGTGACGGACTCCCTTTTCTACCAAGGGCTAGGACGGTTGCCCTCTTGCGAAGGACTTGTTTTGGCAGATGTAATCGTTACCCTGAGCCCTTGCTAACCTCAAACCGTGACGGGGCGCGAACCCTCGACCTGACGCTTCAAAGTCACGGACGCTACCGCTTGAGCCACGGTGACTATCGTTGGACTCTTATGTTTAATTTTATTTAAATAAATCATTCAACAAACCGTAATCCTCTTGTGATCATTACAAACAAAACATAAAAAGGAAACATTTTGTACAAACTGCTGGTGTAAACAAATAAAAACAAATAAATTTAGTACAAAACGAATTAAGAGGAAGAAGTCTGCTGAGTCTCTGTAGTCACCGTGGCTCAAGCGGTAGCGTCCGCGACTCTGAGGCGTCAGGTCGAGGGTTCGCGCCCCGTCACGGTCTGAGGTTAGCAAGAGCATGCACTCAGGGTAGCGATTACATCCGCCATAACAAGTCCTTCGCAAGAAGGCAACCGTCCTAGCCCTTGGTAGAAAAGGGAGTCCGTGACGTAAAAACAGGAAATTTGCTAAGTCTCTCTGTAAAATTGCACAACACAAGTCATTTTTACACTACTGATAACAGACTGAAGCTGTGAGGTTGATTTTCGGTCACCCATGTGTGTGTGTGTGTGTGGGCGCATGCGCGTATGTTAGATATATATAGAAATGACAACCAATGGCCCCATTAGCTTAACCACGAAAAGAGGCGCCCTGCAGCTCTGCTCAGATTTAAGTACCTGACCATGACCTACCACTCCAGGCATGCAATAAGACCACGCCGTGACGTCACGCGGAAGTGACGTCACATGGGAGTGACGTCAGTTCCGGCTGCACATTCAATATGAAGAAAATTCAATGGAAATAAGTCTTTTCTTATATTTGATTTTGAATGTGTAGAAAATCTGTTTTTACCTCTATCGAGGCCAGAACTCTGGAAGAGACCGTTCCACCACTGGCCTCTGACATCTAACTGCTATACACTTTCCGGGGTTAGGTGGGAGCTAGACTCCCCATATAAGCTGCTTAACTCCCCCACCCTGGGGTTGCATTAGAGAATGTCTATCTATCTGTCTATATATCTTTATGCACATGCACAGACCATAATCACCCTTATAAGAGTGGGATGGCCAAGTCAAATCAAACCTCTGACTAATAAAACTTGACTGATTGGGATGCCCAGCCCCTTTGCACCATCCCATTTAGTTGACTTTTACGACACGCAGGGGGACAGGAAGGTGGTATTCTTTTCTTAAACCCTCCGGAGAAGTGAATAAGGAAATACAGAGTAAGTAATAATAATAATAATAATAATAATAATAATAATAATAATAATAATACTTTATTTCCAACATACATTGGGTATTCAAATATGGGTGTACAATTAAAATTTACAAGTAAAATCTTCCTTTAAGAGTAACTTCTTAAGATTATATTTAAAAGTATACACTGAACCAGCATTTTTTAGTTCTCTGGGAAGCTGATTATATTAAATGAGGTCCACGAATGTTTATATCTCTTGAGCCAATATCAGTTTTAGACCTTCGTACTAATAAATCTTCCCCTTGACGGGTAGTTAACCCGGTAACTGAGCTTACTGTGGAAAAATTATACAAGCAATCAGGAATATTGTTTCTTAGTATATTAAAAACAAAGGTACATATATCAAAAACATATTTATCTCTAATCTTTATCCATTCTAGATCTTTTAAAACAGGAGAGATGTGCTCGTATTTTCTTACATTGCCAACAGCCACTCGTGCTGCAAAGTTTTGTAACTTTTGTATTCTTTGTAATTGAGTCTTATTTGTACATCCCCAAACTTTGAGACAGTAATTAATTAAACTCATAGCTAAGGACTGGACAATTATTATACGAGTTGATGTTTCAAATGAGTCTTTTACCCTATTTAGATATATTAGAGTACCCATTACTTTTTTATAAATTTCATCTATATGCATTTCAAAATTCATGTAACGGTCAAAATAGACACCTAGGTTCTTTACCGAGTTCATTGGCTTAATGATATTACCGTTAAAATTTATATGAAGATTGTCATCAACTTCTTCTGATAATAATTGTCTGGATCCGATAAGAATAGATTGGGTTTTAGTTTCATTAAGTAACAGACCATTTTTTAGAAAGTAACGTTTAGCCATATACAAAATTTCTTCTGCTCTACGAATAATATTTTCTAAATCATTAATTTCTCCTTCAATTAAGATTTGAGTATCGTCAGCATATTGAATGACATAACAGTTAGGTAAATATTTTACTAGATCGTTTACATATATTAGAAAAAGTATAGGTCCTAGGATCGATCCCTGAGGGACCCCAAACAATACCTTCTTGGAACTTGAAACTGTATCTTTTATTCTGACTGACTGGTAGCGGTTTTTTAAATAGTTCTCGAACCAGCTTGGGTCAATGTTCATTTTTTTTGCATTTTTCTAATAATATACTATGGTTTACACTATCAAAAGCTTTAGAAAGATCGAGTAGTAGTAGCAATGATATTTTCTTATTATCTATATTTTTGTATATTTCATCTGATATTTTCAATAAGGCAGTTTCAGTTGATAATTTTGGCCTGAAACCGTGTTGACCTTTTTGCAATAAGTTTATTTTTTTCAAGAAACTCATCACTTAACTGATTTGCAACAATCTTTTCAAGTATCTTTGATAAAATTGGTAGTAAAGAGATTGGTCTATAGTTAGAGACGTCGTCAGGATTTCCATTTTTAAAACCAGGAATTACATGGGGATTTTTCCATAAATCTGGGTAGATATTGGTAACTATGGAAGTATTGATTATTACCGTCAGATAATAAGCTATTACAAATAATGAATCTCTAATAAAACGAAAACAAATTCCATCTGATCCATATGCATTAGAGTCTTTCAGATTTTTTATTACTAAGATTACTGTATTACAATCTACTGTAGTAGGGGTTTAAAGACATCAGTACTTCTATTGAATGCACTATGTTCTTCCAAATTTACATTATTATTATTATTGCTACCATCATCACTATTATCATTACCATTACTACCACCATCATTATTATTTACACCATTATCAACATTTCTATTATTATTACTACTACCATCATCATTATTATTACCACCATTACTATTATGAGAGAGAGAGAGAGGAGAGAGAGAGAGAGAGAGAGAGAGAGAGAGAGAGAGAGAATATTTAGTTCCTTCTTGTAAAACAATGGTTTTTAAAACAAGAATATGCTGAATATAGATTTTGTAAACTTATATATGTATAAAATTGCAAAATTTATGTACATTCATCCTGTGTGTGTGTGGTTTTTTTTTTAAATGAGTGTGATACTGGGTCAGGCAAAAACTGCCCTAATCAATAAAAGCCCAGGCACAAGAAAAACCAAGACGAAGGAAAAGAAAAAGGCTAAGGACAAGGCAGTGATGAGGTACTGTCATTATATTCAAAAAGAAAACAACTCCAAAAACACATACATAAATACGTGCATACATACATAACATACTTATATACACGCACACACACACAAATATATATATATATATATATATATATATATATATATATATATATATATATATATATATATATATATATATATATATATATCCACAGATATGAAGGATGGGTCTGCCAATATTCTTGTTAACTGGTAACGTACCATACATACACATACATACATACATACTACGTCTTGGAAACACCCACGTGGCGATTTATTACCTCTAAGTTTTTAGTGTACATGTGTGCATTTTTATGTGAAGGCTTTGCATCTGTACGTGTACAATTTATGTCTGTTTTGAAGTAATACCATGTATGTTCTTGTGAGATAAATTGTATATGTGTGTATTTTAAAATATGTAAGTGTGTGTACTATGGTTGTCGTGATTGTATGTGCACTATGGATATCTTGAAAGTATGTGTAAGTATTTTTAAATGTGCGTTTAGTATGTATATGTATACATTTTTACTGGCTTTTTTAATGCACATGTATACTTTTCTAAGTGCGTTTTGAATCAATATGTATACATTTTCGTGTGATTTGAATGCACATGTATAATTTTTTGTCCGTTTTGAATGCACATGTATGAATTTCTATGATATAAGTTATATATATATATATATATATATATATATATATATATATATATATATATATATATATATATATATATATATATATATATATATATATATATATATATATATATATATACACGCTTTTTGACTGCATATATAAGCAGTTTTATATATACGTTTCGAGTGCATATTGTGTGTTTCTAACATGTGATATTGCAATGCATATGTATGTATAATTACCGTGTATGTCTTGAATACATATGGATACTTATTTTTAGCCATATGTGTTATGGCTGAGAAAAAAAAGAACTTTTAATAAAAAATAGTCTGATTCTTTGTCCATAAATAAACACGTGTAAAAAGTAATAATAATAATAAAAATAATAATAAATAATACTAATAATAATAATAATAACAACAAAGACGATAATAATAATAAAAATAACAACAACAAAAGCGATAATAATAATAATAATAATAATAATAATAATAATAATAATAATAAGCAAATCCAAACTGAAAGCCCAACCAATGTTTTTTTTCATATATTACAAAATCATCCCTGACAACTCAGCTAGCACAAGGAGTACACTGTCAGAATATATTTTCTTTATACTTTATTTTTAATTGTTTGTAATAATAAAACATTTTTTGATATTCCCTGTGTAAGGCTGGACTTTAATCAGCATGCATCAGAGGGTCACAATTAGGTAATCCCTTGCTTAAGACTAAATGTCGTAACTCCAACAAATAATTCTCTCTCTCTCTCTCTCTCTCTCTCTCTCTCTCTCTCTCTCTCTCTCTCTCTCTCTCTCTCTCTCTCTCCTCTCTCTCTCTTTCTCTCTACATTATGAATATCTTCACATTTTAAAGGTTTGAAAGTTCTCTCTCTCTCTCTCTCTCTCTCTAAAATATGTATATCTTTACATTTTAAAGGTTTGAAAGTTTTCAATAGAGTTCTCTCTCTCTCTCTCTCTCTCTCTCTCTCTCTCTCTCTCTCTCTCTCTCTCTCTCTCTCTCTCTCTCTCTCTCTCTAAATTATGTATAGCTTCCTTCACATTTTAAAGGTTTGAAATCTCTCTCTCTCTCTCTCTCTCGGTGCTGCAGTTTAAAGAGTACGAAACCGGCAAAGAGAGAGAGCATATGGGGGCAATGAACCGACGAGCTCAGGTGGGAGCAATGACCGAAACTACAGACAGTCACGCTGCAGGGGTACAGGACGGAGGGGGGAGATACTACGGGGGGAGGGAGGGTGTAGATAAAGGAGGGGGGGAGAGGTAGATGAGTAGATAACGGAGGGGAGAGGTGGATAATGGAGGGTAAGGGGGAGAGGTAGATGACAGAGTGGAAGGGGATGGGTAGATGATAGAGGCAGATGGAGGGGAGGGGTAGATGAAAAAAATGTAGGGAGGGGAGGGGTAGATGATATAGGTAGAAGGAGGGGTAGATGATAGAGGGATAGGGTAAGTGTACATGACAGGGAGGGGGAAGGGTAGGGGTAGATAATAGAGGGAGGGGAAAACTAGGGGTAGGTGATAGGGAGACGTAGAGTAAGAGATGAAAGAAAGAGAAGAGGGGGAGGGGTAGATACGATGTGGGAGGTAGATGACAATAAGGAAGTTGAGGGGAAGGGGTAGATGAAGGAGGGAGGGGGTGGGAAAACTATCTATCTATCTATCTATCTATTTATCTATCTATCATCTGTCTATCTATCTATCTATCTATATATGACAAAAAGACATTAAATACAAAGATAAAATCACACTTTGAAAGACATAAAGGAAACAGTAAAATGCTTAAAAGATTTCACCCTCTACCGAGCCTTATCAGAAGCTCTTGATGAGGCCAGGTGGAGGGTGAAATTCTAAGCATTAATTATTTCTTTTATGTCTTTTAAAGTGTGGATTAATATATATATATATATATATATATATATATATATATATATATATATATATATATATATATATATATATATATATATATATATATATATATATATGTGTGTGTGTGTGTGTGTGTGTGTGTGTGTGTGTGTGTGTGTGTGTGTGTGATAGAGAGGCTACGTGCGACAAAATATAAACAATAGAAATAATCACACACAAACGCGCGTGAACGTACGAACACACACAATGGTACATAATGTGTACTGTCTATGAGAGAACTCGGCTGACTTACTCAGTACATCGTTATAGGTTCCGCGTCTAGGACATAAATCCGTCTCCCAGCTTACCTTGATATTACTACTACTACTACTATAACTACTACTATTACTACTACTACTAATATTAATAATAATAATAATAATGAATTAATAAAAATATAAATGTATGGATATGGTTAGTTTCAAGAAGGGCATTTGACCGTAATTAAGTCAAAACCATGACGCTAGTAAGAAACAGTGACCCATATGAACATGGGGAAAAGCTGCTGATAAAGGTATTTCCTTGGCTTGTCTTATCTAATACGGTACTCTCTGGGTTTTAACATTACGCAGTTTTTTTGCGGTTATGTATTTTATATTTTATTTTTTAATTCTAAAAGTCAAAATTTAAGAATGTATTCCATATTGGCGCCAAAAGCAATTTCCTATTTAATTAAAATTGGCGCCAATATTTTCATATTATATAGCGCCAACCATATCAAGACTCTTTATCATATACTGTCGTTCAAAGTAAGTTTGGTTAATTTAGGCAATGTTGTATTTCATATTAGTAAGGGCATACACTCAGGGTAACAATTACATCTGCCAAAACAAGTCCTTCGTAAGAAGGCAACTGTCCGAGCCCTTGGTAGAAAAGGGAGTTCGTGACGTAAAACCGAATCCATGTATTTCATATTAGTGCCAAAACCAATTTACTGTTATTTAAATCTGGCTCCAATATTTTCACTTATAATGGCGCCAAACCTATTAGGACTTCTGCCACATACTATCGTTCAAGGATAGGTCAAGTTTAGGCAGGTGATATCGCAAAACTGTCAATCTATACAACACTGTATTTCATATTGGCGCCAAAGCCACTTTATTATTTATTTAAATATGGCGCCAATATTTTCACTATTTGGTGCCAAACATATCTATTCAAGATAGGTTAGGTTAAGTTATGCCGGTGTTAGCTCGGATATTGTCAACTTATACAACACTGTACTTCATATTGGCGCCAACACCACTATACTATTTATTCAAATTTTACGCCAGTATTTTCAGTATTTGGCGCCAAACATATCAAGACATTAACGACAAAATATTATTCATGCTAGGTTAGAGTAGGTGAGATTAGAAAGTATACAATTATTTATGAAGTGTACATTTACACTACTGTTTATGTATGTATGTATGTATGTATGTATGTATGTATGTATGTATGGATGTATAAAGAACTGCTAGCATATAAATGCACATCATGTAACTATGAATGTATTTATTTTATCATTATTAAACAGTGCACACTCAGACTTCCTAAGGTGTAACATACATACATACATATATATATATACACATATATATATATATATATATATATATATATATATATATATATATATATATATATATATATATATATATATATGGGTGTGGGTGTTTGTGCGCGTGTGTTTGTGTGTGTAATCATGTAAACAGTATATATTCAGACTCTTCTACGTTTGTATACATGTAGTCTAAAAATACTGACATAATGCAAATAAATACACATTGATAACAACATTTTTCTTTGCAGACTCTCTCTCTCTCTCTCTCTCTCTCTCTCTCTCTCTCTCTCTCTCTCTCTCTCTCTCTCTCTCTCTCTCTCTCCTCTCTCTTTTCTGCATCGAACTCGTGACCCACAGGGTGTGAGCCGCAAACTTCTACACAGAGTTACGAAGGGTGTGTGTACGTACATACATAAAATGCATTAATGTGTACATGTATACATAAGTTTATAGACAAAGAAATGCTGAATAGAAACTGTATTCACGTATTTAAGTAGGAAATTATATGCACAGACACGCACTGCGATTATATATTATGGATGCGAATTCCTGTAGCAGCAGCAGCAGTAGTAGTAGTAGTAGTAGTAGTATTAGTAGTAGCAACAGTAGTAGTACTAGTAGTAGTAGTAGTAGTCAGCAGAAATAGATATAGAAATAATAGATGTGATAGCAGTAGTAATAGTAGCAGATGTAGGAGCAATAACACAAGTAGTAGTAACAGCAGTTAGAGTAGTAACAGTAATTATAGAAGTAGCAGTAGCAATATTATTAGAAATAGGAACAGTAACCTTAGTACAAAAAACGAGAGCAAAGTGAGTGCCATTGAGACGTAATCCATATTGCATCACAGTCAAAAAACTTAAAATTAAATCACTATGCCGGTAACCTTTCCGAGATTGGATGAATAACTGGTTTGAAATTCTGAATACATACAGTGTGTGTGTGTATGTATGTATGTAAGTGTGTGTGTATATATATATATATATATATATATATATATATATATATATATATATATATATAGATAGATAGTTAGAAATATGGATTGACAGCTAGTGATTGATAGATCAATAATGCACATCCACAATACTTATACTAACTCCGATATTCAAAGAGAGATGGATAGAGATAGATAGATAGCGAATATTCACTATATTAACACTCTATCGAGACGTGAAGCGAAGGCGGATAGAGACTGAAGGGATAGGTATGGGAGGAGGATTAAGATAGGCTGTGACAGGGAAGGATAGGTGGGATAGGTATGGGAGGGATAGGTAAGAGAGATTGTGATGGGGTTGGGGATGATGAAGATAGATAAGAGAGGTTTCAGTGATAAGGTAAGGATAGGCAAGAGAGGATCCGTAATTAGGTAAGGATAGGCAAGAGAGGTTTCGTGATGAGGTCACGATGGACAGGTAGGAGAAGTTCAGTCAACTTCAGTGATAAGGTACCGATAGGCTAAAAAAAAAAAAAGGTTCCTTGACAAGGTAAGGCTAGGCAAAATCGGGTCCGTGATATAAGGATAGGCAAGAATGGTTCCGCGATAAGATAAGGATGGGAAAAAAACAAGAAAAGTTCCGCGATAAGGTAGTGGATAGAGGTTCCGCGATAAGGTAATGGATAGAGGTTCCGCGATAAGGTTATGGGGATGGGTGGGGATAGGTAAAAGTTCCGTGATAGGCGAGGGGAAGAGGGCTCATGTGTGAATAGAGGGAAGGGGTTGGGGAATGAGGAGGAGGAGGAGGAGGAGGAGGAGGAGGAGGAGGAGGAGGAGGAGGAGGAGGAGGAGGAGGAGGAGGAGGAGGAGGAGGAGGAGGAGGAGGAGGAGGAGGAGGAGGAGGAGGAGGAATGATCCGAGTTGAGTTCATTGTGCTTGGGTTTGTCCGCTGAGGGTCAGAAGGTCGTTAACCCTCCTTCACTCTTCTTCTTCTTCTCCTTCTTCAAGAAGAAGAAGAGGAAGAGGAGGAGAATGAAGAAATGGGGGAGAATGACAAAGATGAAGAGGAAAAGGAGGAAGAAGAAAAAACAGAAGAAAGAGAAAAGACGCAGAAGAAGAAGATGAAGCAAAAGAAGAAGAAGAAGAAGAAGAAGAAGAGAAGAAGAAGGTGGAGGAGAAGGAGAAGAAGAAGAAGAAGAAGGTGGAGGAGAAGGAGAAGATGAAGAAGATAAGAAATAAGAAGAAGAAGAAGAAGAAGAAGAAGAAGAAGAAGAAGAAGAAGAAGAAGCAGAAGAAGAAAAAGAAGAAGAATAAGAATAAGGGGAGAATGACTAAGAGGAGAGAGTAGAAGAGGATGAAGAAGAGGAAGGTTGGAAGATGATGAAGAAAAGGAAGAAGCAGTATTAAGAAGATAAGAGAAGGAAGAGAAATACGAAAAAGAGGAAGAGTAAAAAGAGGAAGAGGGGGGGATTGAAGAAGAAAAAGAAGGAAGATGAAGAAAAATTAAACTAAGAAAAAGAGAAGTAAGAGAAGGATGAAGAAGAGATAAAGGATGCAGAGGAAGAAAAAAATAAGTAAAGGATGCAGAGGAAGAATAAGAAGAAATGAAAGAGGAGGAAAAAGAAGAGGAAGAAGAGGATAGGTAGATGATAATGAGGCCTAAGAAAAGGATGTAAAATAATGCAAAGGAAGAAAAAAGAAAAGGAGAATGATAAAGAAGAAGAGGAGGAAGATAATGATGAAGAAGAATAAGAGAAGAAGAAAAAAACTGATGATTGAAATGAGGAAGCAGGGAGAGAGAGAGAGAGAGAGAGAGAGAGAGAGAGAGAGAGAGAGAGAGAGAGAGAGAGAGAGAGAGAGAGAGAGAGAGAGAGAGAGAGATACTAAAAGAAAAGAAAAAAGAACAAACTAGAATTAGAAAAAATAAAATAAAATATAAGGAAAATAGGAAGACAAAAGAAGAAGAAAGAACATAGAAAATGGAATTTAATAATAATAATAATAATAACAATAATAATAATAATAATAATAATAATTATAATAATATTTTAGTAATAATAATAATAATAATAAAAATAATTACTATTATTATTATTATTATTATTATAATTATTATTATAAGCTACTACAAAAACTATAACAACAACGGCAATTACTACTACTTCTACGACTACTACTACTACTACTACTACTAATAACAATAATAATAATAATATTAATAATAATAGCTCAACTCTCACTTGTGCCTCTAATAATAGTAATAACAACGATAAATATAATAATAATAATAATAATAATAATAATAATAATAATAATAATAATAATAATAATAATAATAGCTCAACTCTCACTTGTGCCTCTAATAATAGTAATAACAACGATAAATATAATAATAATAATAATAATAATAATAATAATAATAATAATAATGATAGCTCAACTCTCACTTGTGCCTCTAAGCATAGCAAATAATAATAATAATGATAATAATAATAATAATAATAATAATAATATAATAATTATAATACAAGTCAAAGTCCTGTTCCAGACATAACAGCATCTGTGGCTGTCGACCAATCAGCGTCAAGGAAGATAGAGAGAAATCACCACCTTCAACCAATCAGCCTCAAGGAAGCGAAAAAAGGGGTCAATGATCTCTACCAATTATTATTCGAGAAATGTATTTTTTTAAGCCGATATTTAACCAATCCAAAACCATGAAATTATCTCACTTTTTATTATAACTTTTTTCAAGGCAAAACATAATAAAAGTTATAATTTATATCTCTATCTATCTGCCTGTTTATCTATCTATCTATCTAACTCTCTCTCTCTCTCTCTCTCTCTCTCTCTCTCTCTCTCTCTCTCTCTCATATATATATATATATATATATATATATATATATATATATATATATATATATATATACATAGATAGAGAGAGAGAGAGAGAGAGAGAGAGAGAGAGAGAGAGAGAGAGAGAGAGAGAGAGAGAGAGAGAGAGAGAGAGAGAGAGTAATAAACTGTAATATATTACATCAACACATGATACGGAGTGCCTGATTATGGTCCGCATGAACAATAATTAATGAAATGGATTACATAAGTGTTATTTTGACTCATTACTTCATCATGTGTGCCTAAGGCCGCTTTCACACCAAAGTAGCACGTCGCACGTGGCATGCTATTTGAAAACGAACATCCGGAAATATAGGAAATCTTTCACACAGAAGTGGCGTGGCACATGGGACGTTTTACGCCACTTCTGTGTGAAAGGTTTCATATACTTCCGGCTGTTCGTTTTCTACTGGCGTGCCACGTGCCACTTTGGTGTGAAAGCGGCCATGCGGAGTGCCTGTGGCATGATCTTCATTTACGTGAGAAACAATTTATAATAATAATAATAATAATAATAATAATAATAATAATAATAATAATAATAATAGCATAGTTTTGAGCTAAATTTTATGGCTAGGAGATGGGTAAACACATATATGTTCTTTCTTCTTTAAAAAAAATATATATATATATTTGAGCCTACAGACCAAGACTAGCAGACGGGGAGTCACGAGTAATACAGTCTCTTTCTTTCTTCCAAAAAATAGGCGATTATACGTATTGACGTGCGCGCGCATGCGTATACACACAATGACCTCGCCTTCCCTCCACCTATCAACCCATTCCCTTCCTCCCCCTCCCTCCCAACTCCCTCCATTAAAAATCTTGTGGCATCAACAACTCAGGTTCTAGAACACAGAGAGCCAACAGTATCAGCCAATCAGGTTCTAGAACACAAGAGAGCCAACAGTATCAGCCAATCAGATTTCAGAACACAGGCAACGTCAACAGCCAATTCGATTCCAGAATACACTCAATGGCATCAGCCAATTCGATTTCAGAATACAGTCAATGGAATCAGACAATAAGAGTCCAAAATACAGCTATTGACATCAGTCAAGCATATTTCAGAACACAGTCAACGTCATCAGCCAATTAGATTCCAGAATACACTCAATGGCATCAGACAATAAGAGTCCAGAATACAGTTACTGGCATAAGTCAAGCAGATTCCAGGAAACGGTCAACGGCATCAGCCAATCAGATTCCAGAAAACAGTCAGTGGCATCAGCCAATCAGATTCCAGAAAACAGGCAATGGCATCAGTCAAGCAGATCCAAGAACACAGTCAACGTCATCAGCAAATTAGATTCCAGAACAGTCAATGGCATGATCCAATCAGATACCAGAAAAAAGTCAACGGCATCAGCCAATCATATTCCAGAAAACAGTCAATGGCATTAGCCAATCAGATTCCAGAACACAGTCAACGTCATCAGCCAATCAGATTCGAGAAAACTAGCAACGGCATCAGCCAATCAGATTCCAGAAAAGTCAACGGCATCACCCAATCAAATTCCAGGAAACAGTCAACGGCATCAGCCAATCTGATTCCAGAACAGTCGATGGCATAAGCCAATCAGATTCCAGAAAACAGTCAACGACATCAGCCAATCAGATTCCAGAACAAAATGGAATAATAAAAAAAGTCTGTCAGAATCCTGGACTCAAATAATAATACAAACTGAAAGCCAATAGGATTCCAAACCACGAAGAGCCAATGGCATTAGCCAATCAAGATTCCAGATTACAGATTAAAGGTATCAGCCAATCAGATTCCAGAACAAAATAATGATAATAAACTACAGCAAACTAGATTCCAAAAAAAAGTCAATTACAAGAATAAGAGCCAATCAGATTCCAAAACACAAAGAGTCAACGGTATTCAGCCAATCAGATTCTAAAATACAAATAATAAAAATAAGAACCAATCAGATACCAGAAGACATACAACAATGAAATATTAACGGCAATCAGATTCCAGGAATATAACAAAATAAGACCCAGTCAGAATTTAGAACAGGAAATGTCAAAGGAATTAGCCAATCAGATTCCAGAAAACAAGAGCTCAAAAAATTCAAAAATAAGCAAGTCAGATTCTAGATCACATATAATAATAAATATGCACAAGTCAGATTCCTGATGACAAATGATAACAAACAAGAGCCAATCAAATTCCGTCTGACAAACAATAACAAACATAAGAGCCAATCAGAATTCGAAAAATAAATAATAATAAAAAACAAGAGCCACATCCCCCTTTCCAAATGAGCTGTAGACCAGCAATGCTGCACGGTCATTGGTCGACAGGTCCCACAGGGGCAATGAACTCAAAAAAAAAACATACGTGGAAGGGAAGACATAGGAGTGGAAGAGGAGGAAGAGGAAGAGGTGAGGGGGAGGAGGAGGAGGAAGAAGGAGGAAGAGGTGTGGGGGAGGAGGAGGAGGAGGAGGAGGCAGGAAGGTATGCAAGGTGGTCCGAAATGATGATAATGTAATGCTTAAGAGAACAGAGAAAGCATGTTTAAGGAAGTATTTTTTTTTTCCAATTTTATTATTTTTCTTGTATATCTATTTTCTTTTCTTGATTTAATTTTATTATGTATTTTCTTTGTTATTATTATCATCATTATAATTATTATTGATATGGTTATCACTGTTGTTCTTATTGCTCTTGTAATTCTTATTGATATTATTATTATTATTATTATTATTGGTACCGTTATTACTATTATTATTATTATTATTACCACTGGGGATGGAAGCCAACTCAACTTTGTGCCCATCCCAAGCTCGGAATCAACTGAGAGGGTTAGTGTCCGCTATTATTATTATTATTATTATTATTATTATTATTATTATTATTATTATTATTATAATTATCATCATTATAATTATTTTTGCTGTTATTATTGTTATTGTTATTATCATTATTATTATTATCATCTGTCCAGCTACTGGTGAAGCAAGTCAGCTCAACGCAGTGATGATTCCAAGTCCGGAGGAGTATGGCGTTGGGACAGACATCCTACCGTAAAGCAACGAGCCCAAAAACCCATAGCAAGTCTCGAAGAGCCTAGTGAGAGCGACCCCATATGAATGGGAGAAAAGCTGGTCTAAATGAAGAAAGTACAAATAATAATAATTGTTCCGGTTTTACGTCACGGGCTCCCTTTTCTACCAAGGGCTAGGACGGTTGCCTTCTTGCGAAGGACTTATTTTGGCAGATGTAATCGTTTCCCTGAGTGCATGCCCTTGCTAACCTCAGACCATGACAGGGCGCGAACCCTCGACCTGACGCCTAAGAGTCGCGGACGCTACCGCTTGAGCCACGGTGACTACACAATAATAATAATAATAATAATAATAATAATAATAATAATAGCAGCAGCAGCAGTGGTAACAGTAGTAGTAAGAATGGCAGTTAATAATGGAACAGAATCATAGCGATAGCAACAATTATATAAAATTAATTGATTAAACATTGGTTGTGACAGTGCTTTAAGGGTCAAAGTTCAGGTCAAGTGTCATCCGTAGAGTTGTCACTTCTTTTGAAGGCTCAATTGCAGCTTTGGCACCATCAATTAAAGAATTCAATAGCAAACCATTATAACGCTCAACTGAAGAATTGGCACCTCTGTTTACTAAAAGAATTAAATAGTGATCCTTTCTGGTGATCAAATGAAGAATTGGCACCTTTTTTTAATTAAAGAATGAAAAAGATATCCTCTCTAGTGCCCAACTGAATAACTGCCACTTCAACTTCACAGGACGAATATATACATCGTTCTGGGATCAAATGGAAAATAGCCACCATCTAAGTCGCTTAGCTTAGAGCAGGGGTGTGCAACCTTTTTTCCCAAAGAGCCACTAGTCACGACTCTGTTGGTATGGAGGGCCACATAACCTTGCTATTTCATGCTATTTACTACGATCGAAGACATATTATGTGATATTATACTAATAAAGATAGATAATTAGTTTGTTACTGATTTTACTTAAATTGGGATCACAAAAATAAGAATTGTCTGAAACAAAAGTATTTTCCTTACTATAAATGAGCAAATGAAAGGCTACCGTACCTGATGTGGCTACACGCAGGGTACATTCCAAATGTTCATCAGTAAGTAAAGGCCTATGCTTGTTTTTAACTAGATTCCTTTTTGAAAAAAGCTGCTCACATACATATGTGCTACCAAACACTGCCATCATTTTCCTTGCATGAGCAGAGAGTTTTGGATACACTGTTACTGATACATGCTTCTTATAAAACTGGTATAATGAACTATCATCAAACTTCTTTCTTAGTTCATCATTGCACTGTAGTTCAATTATTTCCATCTGTATGTCCTCGGGAATTGCTGTCACATCCACAGAAAAAGGAGAAGCAAAGACTTCAATGGCTTGTGAATGTTTCTTGAGGTCACCAAATTTTTCTGAAAATTCCTCTCGTAAGACTGCCAATTTGTCACCATACTTCTGATACTGAGGGCTGCTAGTGTCATGGTTTTTCAGTGTAGGAAAGTGGGCTGGGTTTTGGTTTCTGATTTGTGACTCCCACAGACGCAATTTTATCTGGAAGCCTTTAATCAGTGAGAACATCTCATTTATTAGTTGATCTTTTCCTTGAAGTCTAACATTCAGTGCACTAAGATGATCAGTTATATCTACTAAAAATGCTAAATCACATCTCCATTCCTTATCTCTCAATTCAGGGATAGCATTAACTTTCATATCTAAGAACAGCACAATTTCTTCCAAAAGGTCATATGCTCTCTTCAACATTCCTGCTTTGCTTAGCCACCTTACCTCACAAAAATACTTCACATCACTGTACTCTGCATCAATGTCTGCCATTAACTGCTGAAACTCGCGGTGATTTAGACCTCTTGACCTAATGAAATTGACAGCTTTCACGAGAATATTAGTCACATGCTGAAAGTTTATTGTCTTCGCACATAAAGCTTCCTGGTGTATGATACAATGCAGGACAATAAGTGAACCGAAGTCAATAGTCTTTAGTAATCCAACTACCCCATTTCTCTGACCAGACATCACAGGCGCACCATATGTTGAAATGGAAACTAAATTATTGTAGTCCAGTCCAAACCTTGCCAATGCTTTTTCCAATTCATCAAAAATAGATTGTCCTGTTGTGGTCCCCTTCATGCTTTGTAGTGAAGCCATTTCCTCTGTAATATTATAGTCATTGTCAACTCCCCTAATATACACAGCCAGTTGTGCAGTGTCTGCGGTGTCACAAC
>JAXCGZ010019357.1:52500-63514 GCA_037179515.1 Halocaridina rubra | reverse complement strand
AATTAGTGCTGCGATTATCGCTCAACGATGATCGTTCATGGCTCAACGATTATCGTCAAACAATTGTCTAAAGCACTTATTCTTTATTTTTGAATGCGACTGCCGGGGCAGTCGCTCAAAACAAAACAGACCTATTAAAAAACAATGAATTAATGCTGCGATTATCGCTCAACGATGATCGTTAAACGATTGTCTAAAGCACATATTCTTTGTTTTTGAATGTGACTGCCGCGGCAGTCGCTCAAAGCAAAACAAGACCTATTCAAAAACAATGAATTAGTGCTCAGCACTAATTCATTGTTTTTGAATAGGTCTGTTTTGCTTTGAGCGACTGCCGTGGCAGTCGCATTCATAAACAGAGAATTAATGCTTTAGACAATCGTTTAACGATCATCGTTGAGCCATGAACGATCATCGTTGAGCGATAATCACAGCACTAATTCATTGTTTTTGAATAGGTCTGTTTTGCTTTGAGCGACTGCCACGGCAGTCGCATTCAAAAACAAAGAATTAGTGCTTTAGACAATCGTTTTGAAGATCATCGGTTGAGCTGATGAACGATCATCGTTGAGCGATAATCGCACCGAGCAAGACGCACCTTTAATGAGGAATAGAATGATAAAGAAATAATCAAGCGATTATATTTTAAATCGTTCAGCTTCGGTTGGCAAAGCGTTTCCGAAACTGAGAATATAATATTACATAGTTCATGCTAATTATTTTTTAGTATTACAAGTGTGACACTGGGACGGGCCAAAAAAAAAAAAAAAAAAATTCCTCATCGGGCCTCTGCACCAAGGAGACATTGAAAAAACGAAAAAGTAGCAGCTTAAGGACGAGGCAGAAATAAGAGAATGTCAATAAGAAATGGACAGATTAACAGAATAATCCAAGTAATGAAGACACAAAAATTTTTAAGAAAATACTCTTTTAAATAACATTAAATCTCTGTTTACTAGAAAATAAATATGCGTCATCCGTAAATAAAAAAAATGCATTAAGATATATAAATTGTATCAATTAATCTTCAAAATGCGATTCATCAGCTATTTACTCTTAAGAAATAACTTTATAATAACCGATCAGAGTGAATCTCGTAAACGAGACTTTAGTGAATTTGAGGCACAATTCACAAGACAGAATTGCCAGGTATTCGCAACCTGAGATTGTTAAGAAATAATAATATAAAACACTGGCCGAATTTAACAATATTATTGCCAGCCTCTCACTTCTTATTACATTGACGAAATTTCTGGTGTATAATGTACATACTTTTTTTTGTATTGAAATCGCAATTTAATATACAAAGCATGTAAGTTGATGTGTCTTTTTCAATTTTTCGTTTAATGTAACATCATCGCTAAATATATGACCTCCAAATCCACCATCAGCAGACGCCTCATCCAGCTACAAGCCGCACTACTGCATCAAAATTTTAAATGAAGTGTGGGACACTGAAAGAACTCATATATATTAGCTCTGGTTTAGATATTCACCCTTAGTATCGTATCAGAGCTAATGTATATGAGTTAAGTCTCTACCCTATCGGCCAGCAACATGTTTGAAACAGTGGCGCCTCTAGTAGTCGGGTGGAGAGTCAGCGTCTCCTCGTGTCCTGGTAGCGGATTGTTGGGGCTCACAAATATATATATATATTATATATATATATATATATATATATATATATATATATATATATATATATATGAGTATATAATATATATATATAAACTCTGATAACAGAAATTTAGAATGCATGTTCATTGAAATTATTTCCTTGTGGAATAATTATTAAAATTGATTCAAGAAAGTTAGTCAAAATTAGTTATTTCAAATAGGAGCTGATTTTTTTTTTATAATAATTCCGCTAATCGGTGGAGTTTTTTTTTTTAGCTGAAGATATAAAACCATTATTAATAAATAATTTAATTCATTATCCATTAGAGCTTGTTTCATGTATTTTCGAATCACATTTTATAATTTGGATTGTGTTAGGTAAAATCCATAAATAATAATTATAAGGGACTTTGTTTCCATTTTTCTTTTACGGTAATTATGTTAATTATCTTATTTATTTACATATATTTGTTAATTCGTGACGGTGGATATATTTTGGGCCAAGGCGAACGACTACAGTCTCATGTATTTAGTTAATTGTTATCATGTTTTTATCGTAAGATCTTATTTCATCCTTTGGCTCTTTATAATTATAATGCTTGTATACGTAATAATAATAATAGTAATAATAATAATAATAATAATAATAATAATAATAATAATAATATCGGTAATAATAATAATAATAACTATTTATTATAAAAATAATAATAATAATAATAATAATAATAATAATAATAATAAATATAGTAATAATAATAATAATAATAATAATAATAATAATAATAATAATAATAATAATTATAATAATTAATAATAAGAATAATAATAAAAATAATAATAATAATAATAATAATAAAAATAATAATAATAATAGTAATAATAATAATAATAATAATAATAATAATAATAATAATAATAATTATAATAAAAATAATAATAATAATAATAATAATAATAATAATAATAATAATAATAGTAATAATAATAATAATAATAATAATAATAATAATAATAATAGGAAAGAAATCTTAACCTTTCATTCCAGTACCCATCCCCATGACTACCCTTCCACCAGCTTCCTCACCTATAAGTTTATTCTTGCATACAAATTGTGTCAAGGAAGAAGCTGAACTCTTGGAAGGATTCTGGAACTTTTAACTTTGTTTTTTAGTTGTGCGACTTTTAAAAAATATTTCTATCCTCTTTTTAAATATATATCTATCTTCCTTTTAAAAATATTTCTATCCTCCTTTTTAAATATTTCTATCTCCTTTTAAAAGATTTCTATCCTCATTTTAAAATATTTCTATCCTCCTTTTAAAATATTTCTATCCTCTTTTTAAAATATTTCTATCCTCCTTTTTTAAATCATTTCTATCCTCCTTTTAAAATTATATCTATCCTTCTTTTAAAATTATTTCTATCCTCCTTTGAAAATATTTCTATCCTCCTTTTTAAATATATCTATCCTCCTCTTAAAAATATTTCTATCCTCCTTTCAAAAATATTTTTATCCTCCTTTTAAAATATTTCTATCTTCCTTCTAAAATATTTCTATCCTCCTTTTAAAGTTATTTCTATCTTCCTTTTAAAATATTTTTATCTTTTTAAAATATTTCTATCCTCCTTTTAATATATTTCTATCCTCCTTTTAAAATATTTCTATCCTCCTTTTAAAAATATTTCTATCCTCCTTTTAAAATATTTCTATCCTCCATCTAAAATATTTCTATCCTCCTTTTAAAGTGATTTCTATCCTCCTTTTAAAATATTTTTATCTTTTTGAAATATTTCTATCCTCCTTTTAATATATTTCTATCCTCCTTTTAAAATATTTCTATCCTCCTTTTAAAATATTCCTATCCTCCTTTTAAAATATTTCTTCCTCCTTTTAAAATATTTCATTCCTCCTTTTAAAATATTTCATTCCTCCTTTTAGCAGTTCTCATCGTAAATTGCCTGATTTAATTTTGTGTTTAGGACTTTCGTATCACGAAAACTACATAATTGTTACTTATTTACCTGGAATGGATATCTGGAGGATTCATTTTCAAAATATGTGGAAAGCAAACCCTTAGGCCGCTTTCACACCAAAGTGGCACGTCACACGTGGCATGCCACGTAGCACGCCATTTGAAAATATTCATCCGGAATTATATGAAACCTTTCGCACAGAATTGGCGTGACACGTCCCATGTGCCAAGGGCACGACTTTTGAAGGCCTCAAACTAAGCTTAGGTTACCTCCTGTTATTAGACTAACTTTTTTTTTTATTTTGAGAATTCATCTCGAAAACTTTACGGATTATTGCAACCAATTCTGAAGGCATCAAGCCTATTGTCATTGTTAATTCCTATCGTTAGACTATCTCATGGAATAGCTCTTAGCTAAGGCTACCGTTTGTTTTTAGACTGTCTTCAGAAATATTTGAAAAGCCATTCCTAGAACTTTACTGAGAACTCCAACTCCTGAAAATTTTAAGCTCATATGGTTACCCTCTGTCGTTAGACTATCTCCAAATATATTTGATACTTCATTCCTAGAACTTTACTGATAAGTTCAACTACCAGTGGATGCTCCAAGCCCTCAAGAATGGTTCATGACTTTCTCATGAATCCAACCTTAAAGATTTACTGGTAGTCTCAATTACCTCTGGAGGCCTCAAATCCTAAAGTTACTCCATGTATTTAGACCATCTTGTTGAATATTTAAATCGTTAAGATTTGGATGGTTTAGCATTTCACTGAAAATATATTACATAGTTCATATGAATGATTTTCATTTATATGAGTGTGACACCGGGACGGGCAAGAAAAAATTTCCCTCATTGGACCTATGCACCAAGAAGACATTGAAAAAAAGAAAAAGTAGCCTCTTAATGTTACCTCCTGTCTTTAGACTATCTCATGAAATATTTGAGACTCCAGCCCTAGAACTACTGATAATTCTAATTACTTGTGAAGATCTCAAACCCTTAAGGTTACCTCATGTCTTTGACCCGATTTCTTAAACAGTGTAAACCTAGGATACCATATTGTTAGTTAGCTAGACACACACAAATGGATTTCATAAACGCATCGGACTCGGTTCTGTGCATGGCTAGGATCCCGTACTAGCCATGCACAGAACCGCGTCCGATGCGTTTATGAAATCCATTTGTGTGTGTCTAGCTAACTAACAATATGGTATCCTAGGTTTACACTGTTTAAGAAATCGGGCCTAAATTAGAATATCTCCAAAAATACTTGAGAAGCAGCCACTAGACTTTAAGTGATAATCCACCAACATCTGAAGGCCTCAAGCATGAAGAAATCCGGCTTACCCGACAAGCCTTAAGCACCAACGACCTTCTCAAGAATCTGGAGGACTTGAGTGGCTTCCGAAGGTGGTTTACCATATCGAGTAAGAAGGAGTCGAGTGCCCTTACTAGCTTTTAGAATCATTGCTTATGTAACTACTTGAATTGTGACCTCATTTTTCTCCCTGTGGTTTTCTTTGTTACTTAACTTAGAGAGAATGACATTAATAAATTTTAAGTCATGTAAACTTGGAGGTTATAACCAAGGAAACGCATTATAATATGAACAAATATCTGTCCTAAAACAACACAAAGATAAATTATCACTGTATATAAGGAGTAACCGAAGGTCTTGAAGAACTGGGAAACATTTCAGCTAGCTATCAGAACAGGGAATGAGCACACTCTACTAAATGTCTCTGTTCAGTCTACTCTCACTTCACAACTTTCAGTGGTAAATTGTTATCGCCATATATACAATAATGGAATTTCCTTTTGCTTTTGGTTCAAGTACTAATCAAGGAAAGTTTTGTGTTTCTTGAACTGTTATTTATATTAAAAAAAATATTCTAATAACCCATATGGCATGTTTTCTGAATTATATTATTATTAAAGTATTTGGAATCTTAGGAATAAAATGACGAAACTTTTACTGTATTACTTCATCATAGTTGTTTCACTTATTTTGATAATTATTTATTTATCTGCATTCTTGCACTGTTGATTAGTTTATGATTCATTCTCTTTTCAGGCATAGAACTAACTCAAATAACAAATAATAATGTAACATATTGCATAAAAGGTAGCTCTTACAAACCCTCTCCATAAGGACTGTACATTAAGTTAAAATTACAAAGTTAAGCGAATTTGATTATAATTTTCGAGGCTTTTTCCTTTTTAAGGTTAATGACTTCATAGTCAGATTGGGAATTATAAATATATTTGACTTGAATTATTGTCTGGGGTATGACATACTAAACATTATTGTGTGTACATTTAGACTTTTTTGATCAGTCAGACGTATCAGTTCCTCCGGATCTAGTAGAGTAACCTTAGGGTCCTCTAGGGTTATTCTTATTTACAAGGCAAGTCATCTAACCTAACCTACCTTAACCTAACCTTACCTAACGTAACCGAACCTAACAATTTACTGGGTTATTCAAGTTTACATGGAGTTCTGGGGGTTAGTTATCTGTAAGAGATCCGTATTTCTTAGTATTTTTCTTGCGTTGTTTTCTTTATTTTCCTTGTATGCTTGTTGTATATGCATTTTTATATGTTTTTTTATTCCCCTTTCTGTTATTTACAGGTTGTATTTTTCTTTTTTACTTCTAATGACTATCGTCTTCAATTATTTTTGTTTTTATTAGATATATGCATTAACGTTTCTCTCTCTCTCTCTCTCTCTCTCTCTCTCTCTCTCTCTCTCTCTCTCCTCTCTCTCTCTCTCTCTCTCTCTCTCTCTCTCTCTCTCAGGGGATTGTCTCTTATACCGGATACATGAACACATATAGAGAATTTGAAAATAGCAAGATTGCACCAAGGTCAGCTTTACTTTTCTGTGGCTTCAAAGCACATTCTGTTCAGCTAGTTGCACAAGAGCACATAGTAGTCGACTTCCCATGTGATTTTGCTTACCAAACCAAACGGCTAATTTCTTTATCCTTATTATTTAAACCAACAGAAACTTGTACAGAATGTTCAGGTCCAGTTTCACCATTTTCATGGAAAAAAAAGGAAAATAAGAGAGAAAAAGTAAATGAACTAGAGAGTGTTCATAAATCGTTCAGTTTCTTACTTCTATTGACCCCATCCTCATTAGAGAAAAGGGATCTTGTAAAGATGAGTAACCCCCAGGACATAATGTACAGTTAAATAACTCCGTAAATTACTAGATTAGATAAGGTTAGGTGACTTGCCTTGTAATTTTAAATAACTCTGGAGCGCCCTGGGGTTATTTTTCTTTACAAGATCAAAGGAAAAACAGAAGAGCATGCACAGAAAGAGAGAATTAACTACTGAAGGTCGAGACACTCGGCTCACCTGGATAAAACCCACCCATCGCCGTAAAGATAAAAAAAAAAAAAGAACATTCAGAAGAAGAAAGGATAAACTATGAGAAAAATGAAAATGCTGAGTAAGAGAGAATGAACTATTGGAGGTAGAGGACGCCCTACTCCTCACTTGGAGAGTACCCACCCTATCACCATAGAGAGAGAGAAAGGAAATTGCTGCTTAAGAGTGAAAGAGAGACTGAATCACCCTAATAGGTAGAAAGATGAGCTACGGGAGGCAGAGGACGCAGGGTAAGAACGATTGGAAGATTAAATGAATCACCCTTATAGGTAGAAAGATGAGCTACGGAAGGCAGAGGACGCAGAGTAAGAGAGATTGGAAGATTAAATAAATCACCCTTATAGATAGAAAGATGAGCTACGGGAGACAGAGGTTGCAGAGTAAGAAAGATTGGAAGATTAAATAATGGGGATTCAAAGATCACTCAACTCCTCATTCACATAGAATTTATGAACATAAAGGAAAATTTAATATACTAAATTGAAATAACTCCAGATCTGTTAACACTTCCTCAGAGACACATTCCCTTCACACTGCTGCAGAAACTGAATTTTTGCTTCAAGAATTTTTCCTTCTGTCTTGGCCAGTTTGTATTTGTCATGGTGTTGCCACATAAATGTCAATATTGTTTTGTTTCCATCCATTTTCACTATCAATGTCTGCTGTTAAGGTAGCCTCTTGGCTTTTTGTTGCTGTTCATTTATTTAGTAATTTTGCTGCTATTTTTACGGTACTACTGCTTCCGTGTGTGTGTGTGTATGTGTGTGCACATGCTCACACATACACACACACACAGAAGCCGCAATACTGAAAAGATAGCAGCAACAATTGCTAAATGAATAAAGTAATACTTAATTATCTCTAGGTCCTCAATACTTCGAATGTTCTTTCAGCTTGTCCTTTTCCTATGGTGTACCATTCCCTTATTTTTGCCTTGTCCTTAATCTTTCACTTTTTTTACGTCTTAATATTTACTTGGCACCCGGGCCTGATGAGGGCAGGTTTTCTTGCCTGTCCCGGTGTCACACTCATAAAAAAAAACACAGCAACAGTAAGCTACCAGATAGAATCGTAGCAATATAGTATGCATTTTCTTTTAAGGACATATCCTTTTAAAATATATATATATATATATATTATATATATATATATATATATATATATATATATATATATATATATATACACACCCTGAGGAAGGAGGGTAAGAATACTTCCTCCTTGTTCCCCTGCGTGTCGTAAAAGTTGACTAAATGGGGCGTGGTGAGGGAACTGGGATTCCCTCCTCTGTATTTACTTCCCACAAATAGTCAGAGTATTTTCTTTGACTCAGCCACCCCCTTGAAGGGGTGAATATGGCTCTGATATATATATATATATATATATATATATATATATATATATATATATATATATATATATATATATATATATATATATATATTGAATCAGTAAAGAAGTTATTATTTTTTTATTGACATAAAAGTAGGTATCTCTGTATATCACTTTTAAATACTCTCATTTTTGTGTGTATTCTTTTGTATTTCTTCTTGTTTATCACTTTTAAATATTCTTTCATAGCATTTTCCTCTCTCCCATTTCCTTGTTCTTCTTCTTCCTGCAGAAACAACGAGAGCAACGTTGTGATACTACAGTTGAAAGGTCTTTTGGACTTAAATAGGAATGTCCAGGACAGTACGGTGTAAAGTCTTCCTGCAGTAACGGTTCATTTGCTATGCCTACATCAACACTGAATAAGCTTGGATATTCGTTACACATCTGTTATTATCCTTTCACATCTGACAAGCACAACACTCCCATCTCTATTTCTTTTTACTTTATGTTTTCTTCGTGTCCAGGCTCGATGAGGGCAGATTTTTTTTTTTTTTTTTTTTTTTTTTTTTTTTTTTTTTTTTGCCCGTCCTGGTGTCACAATCATAAAAAGGAAAAAAATGACCCATAATACAGGATATCAGCTATAGAAATCGAAGACTCGCAAAGTTCTGATTGACACTAGCTGTTTTGTTTGCAAAGGCGTTCTTACATTTTTTCTCACGTGAGAAAGTGCTTGCTTGCATTCATTTCCTGTGCTATTGCTGAGTCATTGAAACTAGAACCGAAGTGCTTAACTTAACCTATAGCTCTTTTAAACCACGTGATTTTTTTATAGCAATCCCTTAAGGTCCGATTTCTTAAACAGTGTAAACCTAGGATACCATATTGTTAGTTAGCTAGACACACACAAATTGATTTCATAAACACACCTGACGCGGCTCTGTGTATGGGATCCTAGCCATACACAGAACCCCATCAGATGCGTTTATGAAATCCATTTGTGTGTGTGTAGCTAACTAACAATATGGTATCCTAGGTTTACACTGTTTAAGAAATCGGTTCCTAGCCATACACAGAACCGCGTCAGATGCGTTTATGAAATCCATTTGTATGTGTCTAGCTAACTAACAATATGGTATCCTAGATTTACACTGTTTAAGAAATCGGGCCTAACTCTGTGCCAATCCCAAGTCAGGATATATGGAATGGGTTGGTGTCAGGAAGGGCTTCTGGCCTCAAAACTTTAAGCCTAAGTAAATGCTTGTCCCTAACAGGCTAGTAAAAAATCAGCGACACCATGTAAATATGGGAAAGAAGATGCAGCAGTCGAAGAGGAAGAATGGATCTGTCTTATGTCAAATTCTTTGAATGCAGAATTTATGAAGGACGGTTTTTGCATTCCAAAACATTATGTCGTCATTATCATGCCAGGAATTCGCTGTTTCATTATGCATCGAGGCGGAATTAGTGCCATGTCTTGTATTTTTTTTATGTGGAATTCTTCTAGTGCTTTGAGTCTGAAACGTAATTAGAGATTTAATTGCGCAGTTGATAAATATATCTATCTATATGCATTAGCCATAATCCTCCTTATAAGAGGGGTGGCTGAGTCAAAGCAACATACCTTGACTATGCGGGAAGAAAACTTCAAAGTAGGGGTTTCCCAGTCCCTTCGCTCTGCCCCATTTAGTCTACTTTTACGACACGCAGTGGAGCATGTAGGAAGTATTCTTAACCCCCCCTTCCACAGGGATACGGAAACAATATTAGTTATACCTTGAAGATTAGAAGGAATTATGAGTTTTACCTTGAATTCTTCGACTGTAGCATATTCTTTCAAGTAGATACTTAGACATTTTAAGTTATACCTTGAAATTTGGAAGAAGTCTTGAAGTTTTCTCATGAAATCTTCATTTGTAGTTCTCTTTTGAGTAAATGCTTGAGCAATGTCCATGTTATAGTTTGAAATGCAGAAGATATAACTTTGATTTTATATTTATCCATTGGAGGGGCAAACCATCTCAAATGAGTACTGATCCCAAACCAGGATCATTGGAGAGTGTTGAGGTAAAAAAAAAAAAAGGCATAAGTCCGTAAAACTTTGACGCAAACTGTACGAATCCCCAAGAGTTTAGCGAGATACAGCGAATATATATATGAACAAGGGAAGAGAATGTAACTCAGGGCTTAATGCTGATTGTAGGCATACACTATGGCACTTTGAATTATATTATGTGAAGACAATATACTTTGTTGATCCTTTAAATAATGGTGTTAATATTATAATATATTTTTATGCATAAAGTCTTTCTTCTGTTTCAGGTAGGACTAAATATGTCACCCTCTGCAATGGTAAGATTCACGTTTAGTCATCTTTTTTTTCGACACCTTTTCCCATGTTTTTATGGGGTCTCTGATTCTTACTAGACTTCTTTGAGACTAATGTTTCGTTTGGGCTTAGCAGTTTACCATGGAGGTTTCTTCCTGGTACCAACACTAGCCTCGCTGGAGACGACTGTATGGTTTTAGCTTATTATTTTACACTGGGATACCCTACCTGACACCAACATTAGCTACCTCGGAGACTAGTGATTGATGTGAGCTTAATATTTTGCGGTCGAGTGTCTATCCTGACGCCAACACCAACTTCTTTCAAGGTTTTAGGTTGGTGTTGGCTTCATGTTA
>JAXCGZ010019357.1:42500-47500 GCA_037179515.1 Halocaridina rubra | reverse complement strand
CATAGAATTTTATTTATGCATGGCTGGTGACTTTAATGGTAACAAACCCTATTTGTGACGATGTTTGTGTTTGCTTTCACACATGCTTGTTAGTTTTCCTCGCTAGTTAAATATACAGATTAGTTCAACTAACAGAAAGGGTTATTTTCACGATGATGTGAAAGTACTTGGGAAAAAAAAAAAGAATTTCGGGCAAAAAATTTGCTTTACAAAACCATGCTTTATGGAATTAGTTATGACTGTAAGAATACATACATACATACATATATTTATATAAAATATATACACAGAAAATTACCTGTAATATTAGAATGATGTTTTGAGTCAATAAAATAAAAAATACAAAGAAGACGAAGAAGAAGAAGAAGAAGAAGAAGAAGAAGAAGAAGAAGAAGAAGAAGAAGAAGAAGAAGGAGGAGGAGGAGGAGGAAGAAGTAAAGAAGAAAAAATTAAAAAAATTAGATAAGAAAAAATGTGCATCAAAATTGAAATATATATGATTTATGAATAATTAGAAAATAGAAAAAATATAATAAATCGAAAGATTAAAAAAAATCACACGTGTATAAATTGATTAACCCATCGACATTAAAATATGACTTTTTTTTAAGTCACTAAAAGGAAGAAAAATGAAAAAAAAATGGTGATAGTTGCTGTTGACCTTGAATCCTATAATCATTAGTTAAATGCTAATCGTCGTTAAGTTTATGATAATTTAATGTTAGTAATGTTATTCATCTTTCTAGGTATTAGGAAGTCCTGTAATCTCAGCTGTTTAAGTGAGTGCGTTTAAGGTAGCGTATTTAATGATGGTCACAATAATCATAATTAGATATCCACATGTTTCTCGTCTGTATATATATATATATATATATATATATATATATATATATATATATATATATATATATATATATATATATATTTATATGTTTGTATATAGAAGCATTTATATACATATTATATATATATATATATATATATATATATATATATATATATATATATATATATGTGTGTGTGTGTGTGGGTGGGTGTGTGTGTGTGTGTGTGTGAGAGAGAGAGAGAGAGAGAAAGAGAGAGAGAGAGAGGGAGAGAGAGAGAGAGAGGTAATTAGTTCTGGATAGGAAATAAAGTCTTGCTTATTTTAAGCCGATTTAATTACATCCAGCTATAGGAAGCCTTTCATATTATTACAGATGCTGGACGGGTATTGTTTATACTCATCGAAGCTCGAGCTGATTACAGATGCTGTTTTACCAGAGACCCCCTAACCGTTATTTTTATTTTAGTTATTAAATTATTATTATATTTCTTAAGGGAAATTTTTCACAGGTTTGTTTGACTTTTACTTAATAGGCTCTCTTCCACCATTGACCCCACAGTTCTAGCAATGTATTTGTGAAGCTTCAGAGTTGATATGGGATTTCTACTACACTTGGGTAGCCGCTAACCTCTCCTCCTTAGGAATCTAGCGCTGTATCTACTTAGCTACCAAAGTGATTGTTCTTATTTAGTTTTATTATTATTATTATTATTATTATTATTATTATTATTATTATTATTATTATCATAATTCTTGTGGTTATTATTATTATTATTATTATTAGTAGTAGTAGTAGTAGTAGTAGTAGTAGTAATATCACTATTATTATTATTATTATTATTATTATTATTATTATTATCATCATCATCATTATGATGTCATAGTGAAAGTTCTTGTGCAGTATATGACCCATGTGCTTAATGCCCTCTTCGAGCCTTGAGGAAAAATATACATTCCTCTCGGAAGACTTCACAACCGTGAGCTAATATAACTCTGTTAAACATAAAGCAAAGGTGGACATTACTTATTACATATCATGTATATATATATATATATATATATATATATATATATATATATATATATATATATATATATATATATATATATATATATATATATATATATATATATATATACACAATAAATAAATAAATAAATGATTTTGATAAGTATATAAATGCAAAATTTCTGCGGGGTTATGTATCCCATTCGAATGGGGATGAATTGAGGCTGGATACCCTTCCTAACGCCACGCGGCAGGATTGAACTTGCCTATGTAGGGTACTTACCAGTGAGCTGCATCCGCCCCACAAATTAAAGAGTGATTGAGTAAATAAATGATTAAAAAGGCGACTGCCATGTAAAGAGAGTTTGACTACTCAGACTGATGGTTGTCAATTGGACAGTTGCGACCCAATGACCCAATAAAACGAGCGAATTTTCCCATGAAAGCGGTTTCACTCTTCGTCACGATTTCAAACTGCTGCTGCTTCTTCTTCATCTTCTTCTTCTTCTTCTTCTTCTTTTCTTCTTCTTATTCTTTTTCTTTTTCCTTTTCTTCTTTTTCTTCTTCTTTATCTTCTTCTTTTCATTTTTCTGCTTTGTTACATTACCATATTAATGATTTTTCCTCTTTTCTTATTATTATTATTATCATCATCATTTATTATTATTATTAGTAGTAGTAGTAGCAGTAGTAGTAGATTGTATGTTAGGAATCATTATCTATTTCTCAATACATATTTATTATTCTTTATCTATCTATCTATCCATCCATCTAACTATCTATCTATCTGTCTATTTACCTATCTATCTATCTCTCTATCTATCTATGTTATTTATATATATATATATATATATATATATATATATATATATATATATATATATATATATTATATATATATATATATATATATATATATAATATTAATAATAGTAATAGACCCACACACTCATGTATGAATCGCTCTACCAGATATTGCGATCTCCTCAGTTCATGGATTGATGCACATACGCATGCACGCACACACGGACGCGCTCGCACGCACACACGCACGTGTATTTCACTTCGCAAAAAATAAGAGAAATTCGGAAGACACTTTAATGGAGAGAACACAAAAACAAAGTTTTCCACTTGAAAATAAAGGACAAAAATCCACCCACTGCTGGAGAAAGCCATTCAACTTAGTGCCCATCCCAAGCCCGGAACATGGAGAAGTTTGGAGCCAATCTGATAATAGACGCTTGATGTACCTTACTCCCAGTATAAGCACTTTCGTTTAATTTTATTTTTCAGGTAGGTTAAGTTAGGTTAACTTAAACCTACTTCGTCTAAGCTAAATTTAAAATGTTTAGTTATTCTAAGTTTATGTGTTAAACTTCAATCTCCAATGACGCACCTGCCTTTTGCCTCAATTCTAGATCAAACACCTCATAGTGACAACTGGTGCTAATTCTAGGATTGATTCAAAGGTTGGTGTCCCGACGGGTATCCGGCCATGATACTCTGAGGTAAAGACAATACTAGACTCCAGATGGCCATAGTAAGAAACAGCGACCCCGTATAATCATGTAAAAAAACTGACGATTTAGAAGCTTATGAGAATGGTGAATTGAAATGGTTAAATAATAGAAATAATGTAATAATTGAAGTTAAAGATGAAAATGTAATATTTTCTTTTATTGCAATTTTGAAATGTCAAAATTACTATGAAATGGAATATAAAAGAATAAAAAAAATCTTTGGACCTGTTTGACTTTATGAATAGGTGTGATGCGCGCACTCACACGTGTGTGTGTGCATATATATATATATATATATATATATATATATATATATATATATATATATATATATATATATATATATATATATATATATATATATATATATATATATATATATATATATCACATCTGACAAATCACAACACTACTCTCCTCATATATATATATATATATATATATATATATATATATATATATATATATATATATATATATATATATATATATATATATATATATATATATATATATACTCGTATATATGAATGAACTGTTCAGCTAGTGATGAATCCCATCAGTAAAACAATATATAATTGTTTCTCTCTCTTTCTCTCTCTCTCTCTCTCTCTCTCTCTCTCTCTCTCTCTCTCTCTCTCTCTCTATATATATATATATATATATATATATATATATATATATATATATATATATATATATATATATATATATAAAGAGAGAGAGAGAGAGAGAGTAAATGTTAGGGAAAACGTAGATAGGAGATAATCAAAGATAAAGTAGTTAGGAAAACAATATGATTAATGAATAACTATATAAAGATTTAAATTGATAAATGCTTATACAAATATCCAAATGAAATATATATTGAGAAAGCAAAATGAAAATGAAAAATTAGAACAACGAAAATAGAGAAAGAGAAAGAGAGAGTTCAAAATTCAAAACAAATGATGGAAAAGTGTAATCTGAGAAACCAGGACCCGGGAAGTGAAAACTTATATACCGGAACTTATGATTTCTAATGAAAATAAAACAAGAAGATCAACAACGAGAATCATCATCATTATTATCATCATCATAATGATAATTAGACTTGATTTTAGAACTGCTTTGATCATTTAATCATGAGGTTCTCATTTTTTAAATTTAATAACAGATGTTGTTGGATCTTTTCTGGGTATTATTTTGCAATAATACCAAGACTTACAGAATTTTGATGGTTGGACATTCCAGTGAAAATAGTAGTGTGACGCACGGTGTTCCTCTGGGTAGTGTACTTGACCCTTTTTCTTTTCATGTACTCATTTTTCTTCCCGCAAAGTAGTCACCGTGGCAAAGCGGTAGCTTCCGCGACTCTGAGGCGACAGGTCGAGGATTCGCGCCCCGACACGGTCTGAGGTTAGCAAGGGCATGCACTCAGGTTAACGATTACATCTGCCTAAACAAGTTCTTCGCAAGAAGGCAACCGTCCTAGCCCTTGGTAGAAAAGGGAGTCCTTGACGTAACACCGGATGTTATTTTTCTTCCCGCAAAGAGTCAAGGTAATTTGCTTTAACTCAGCCACCGCCCTAATAAGGGGTAACTATGGCACTTGTTCATAAAAAGAGAGATGACATATGGATAGGTTTGGCAAACAAGCTAGTGG
>JAXCGZ010019357.1:22500-37500 GCA_037179515.1 Halocaridina rubra | reverse complement strand
TATATATATATATATATATATATATATATATATAGTTTTTCTGTATATTGTATCTAAATACAGAGCCTAATCCTCTTCGTAAGGGTTGGCCGAGTCAAAGAACAACGTTGATTTTGCTCGGAAGGGAATATAAAGAGGGTGAGATTCCCAGTCCCCTCGCTTCACACCATTTAATCGAATTTTCCGTCATGCGGGAAATATGGAGGTAGTATTCGTATCCCTCTGTCTCCAGGAGAGAGAGAGAGAGAGAGAGAGAGAGAGACTATATATTTTATCTATATGATAATAAGAACTGGGGATTCTTTGTCCCTTCTCTCCGCCCCGTTTAATAACCTATTGCGACGCTATTAAGAACACGTGGACAGTCTGCTTGGTCCTAACCCCAGGGGCAAGAAAGAAGGATGAGGATTAAGAAGAAATGAGAGAAAGAATGATAAGGATTAAGAAGAAAAGAGAGAAAGAAAGATGAGGATTAAGAAGAAAAGAGAGAAAGAAGGATGAGGATTAAGAAGAAAAGGAGAAAGGAAGGTGAGGATTAAGAAGAAAATAGAGAAAGATGAGGATTAAGAAGAAAAGAGAGAAAGAAAGATGAGGATTAAGAAGAAAAGAGAGAGAAAGATGAGGATTAAGAAGAAAAGAGAGAAAGAAAGATGAGGATTAAGATGAACAGAGAGAAAGAAAGATGAGGATTTAGAAGAAAAGAGAGAAAGAAAGATGAGGATTAAGAAGAAAAGAGAGAGAGAGAAAGATGAGGATTAAGAAGAAAAGAGAGAAAGAAAGATGAGGATTAAGATGAACAGAGAGAAAGAAAGATGAGGATTATGGTTGTAGTATATAAACAAATAAAACTATTATACAGTTTAGTCGTCGTCTTCAGACAATGTGTGTGAGTTTTGCGGTGTTCTTAGAAAGTTTTTTTCTCATTATGTAGGTCAGTGTGTAGAATCATGTGTAAGTGATGCTCCTTAATGTGTATCAGAGAATGAATGTGTGTGTATATGTGTATGAATATGTACATATTGTATTTACCTTGTTTTTCTCACGGAAAAGAACCTATGCTCGTATCTCCCCGTCTCATGGTCGATTTTATTTTCAATCACTGAGACTTATTATAGCAAACCTTAAAACTATGAAGACATTTAGCATTTACTGATTTCTTACTTAGAGAATTCCAAACATCAACTATTCTCACAACTAAGATGAGTTCTTCCTCACATTTTGGAAAACACACACACACACCTTGCGAAACTTCCAAATGTTACCTCAACTTCCAGAACCACCTATATAAAAATATCACTCCTTGTCCACGCTGTCAAAACTCTAAAGTCATTTTAAATAAAAAACCGTTAAGTTTAACTTCCTCAGCCTTTCATCATAACTTAGACTTCGTATGTCTGTCACCAGCTTTGTAGCATGTCTTTGATGATTCTCCAATATTATTTATATACATTTTGAGTGCGGATTCCGAAAAATACGCTTCATAATCAAGCTTTGGTCTCACATAAGTTACATGAATACTTCTGAACATTTCCTTGTGCAAATTCCTGAAGGCCATATGTATTTTAGGTAAGAAAACACATACTGCCTTGGCTATATCAATTGTACGCATTTCCGGAGACAAATATTCTGATACAGTTACCCCTAGATCTCTTTTATATTTTTAATTCTTGAAATTCCGCGCCTACTATGGAGTATCCAAACTTAGGCCTTCTTGCACGCTTACCCATTCCCATTACTTCATATTTTGAAATATTGAATCTCATTAGCCACTTGTCTGACCACTAACGTACACCCTAAAGTTCTCTGACATTATTGTCGTCTTTGACTCACTTTACAATCTTTGCATAATCTGCAAACATATCCAAAAAGGCTTATGCAGACGCCAGCAGGTTATTTACATATATAAGGAACTAAGTTGGCCCTAAGGCGGAACCCTATGGAACCCCACTACTAACTAATCTCCTGGTAGACACTGCATGTCTTTCTTTATGCCTCTGGTAGGAAAAGACCCGTTCAAGAAAACAACAGGGATAATATTTGAAATACTTAATTTCATGACCTCAAATGGTAACCCTTTCAAAGCGCAATGCAATGTATTCCTGCTTTGTACTTTAAGAATGTGACCAGTTGAGGTCATGAAATTAATACGTACATTTTATATTTTCGTGTTATTTCAAAGTCTTTATCATACCAAGTAAGTATGTAAATATGTTTGTATATATTTATGAATGAGTGAATAATGTATTTATGTTTATGTGCATGTATATATATGAGTGGTTTTGCATATATGTATAGATGTATATTTTTTTTTATTTGAGTCACTTTTAATGTCCTGATGATTATATATATATATATATATATATATATATATATATATATATATATATATATATATATATATATATATATAAAATGTGTGTGTGTAGATGTATATGTTTTATTAGCTAAATCATATTTTAATGTCCTGCTTACTCTATATATATATATATATATATATATATATATATATATATATATATATATATATATATATATATATATATATATATATATTCTCTCTCTCTCTCTCTCTCTCTCTCTCTCTCTCTCTTTAAATAAATATATATATATATATATATATATATATATATATATATATATATATATATATATATATATATATATATATATATATATATATATATATATACAGAAGAACTTTTTATATACATACACATATTACATATCCAAATGCAAAAGGGAGAGTTCTGCACTATACAGTCACAGGGAATGTGTACACGGGTGGAAATTAATACATAAATTGTCAAAACCAAAGTAAGTATTAATGAGGGATGATCTGGTTCCATCGAGTGGTTATATTTGTTTATTGACCTTGATTGGCAAAACTTTCACATTTGCGAGCGAACTCTATGTTATACATACATAAATACATACACACATGCATACATACATAGGTACATACATACATACATACATGCGTACACACATGCATACATACATGCGTACACACATGCATACGTACATACATACATACATACATACATACATACATACATACATACATACATACATACATACATACATACATACATACATACATACATACATACATAGAGAGAGAGAGAGTTTAATTCCATCCCATCTTATGAAAGGATATTGGCAGCCTCATAATTCTTGTAAAAATTATTCACATATGATTAGTGTGATTGAATATAAACATCAAGAGGAGACGGGGAATTACGAGCTGAGGGTTCTTTCCCATGTGCTCTATTAAGTATTTAATACAGCTATGTATATGGACACACAAACACCAACATACGTAATTATCCGCAGAGATAAATACACACACATATACATAGACATACACTTATACACAACGCAGATACATACACTCACATCTACAAAACCACAGAGACCCACTATCACCTACGCACAAATATACACATACACAAAAACGTGCATACTTTTCAACACGGACAAATACTCATATGCACCGATATCCATACGCACGCACAAACACTCATACTAATACTGAAATGAATTCGCTGAGTGAAGAAATGGTAAATGCTAAATTCATTTATAGTTTTAAGGATGGACTTGATTAGTGTCACTAGTGTAAAAAATCATATCGATCACGAGACGGGGAGCTGCGAGCATAATACTCTTTCCCGTGAGCACAATTAGGTAATTACAATTAGTTACAACCGTACTTGCCCACAGAGACGCAAATATACCATCTATCATTAAATGCTAAGAACACAAATAACAAAAAATTAAAAATTATATTTAAATTTTGACGGAAATTCTTAAGTCATGACCTCTCCGACCATTAGAATGAAAGTGAAAATACTACGAAAATTATAGTGAGAGGGTAATGATATTGAAAGGGAGAGTGTAATAATAATGAAAGTGAGAGTAAAGTAAGAATGAGAAAGGGCGAACGTAAACAAGATTTGCTATGCAGGAAGGCTATGGTCGTGCCAGTGGGAGAGAGGACACGTTGTTTGCACAATACCGTGAGAATAGGAGAGAGAGAGAAAGAGAGAGAGAGAGAGAGAGAGAGAGAGAGAGAGAGAGAGAGAGAGAGAGGTCAATATAGATAGATAGATTTTGGATAAATAGATAGATTGATAGCTAGATTTCAGATAAATAACTGGATAGGTAGGTAGGTAGGTTTAGAGAGAGAGAGAGAGAGAGAGAGAGAGAGAAATTTTAGATAAATATATAGATTGATAGCTAGATTTCAGATAAATAAATGGATAGTTAGGTAGGTAGGTTTAGAGAGAGAGAGAGAGAGAGAGAGAGAGAGAGAGAGAGAGAGAGAGAGAGAGAGAGAGAGAGAGAGAGAGAGAGAGAGAGAGACAGCTTAATATAGATAGATAGAATTTAGCTAAATAGATAGATTGCTAGCTAGATTTCAGATAAATAAATGGATAGGTAGTTAGTTAGGATTAGATAGATAGATGGATAGAGAGAGAGAGAGAGAGAGAGAGAGAGAGAGAGAGAGAGAGAGAGAGAGAGAGAGAGAGAGCTTAATATAGATAGATAGATTTTAGATAAATAGATAGATTGATAGCTAGATTTCAGATAAATAACTGGATAGGTAGGTAGGTAGATTTAGAAAGATAGATAGATAGATACAGAGAGAGAGAGAGAGAGAGAGAGAGAGAGAGAGAGAGAGAGAGAGAGAGAGAGAGAGAGAGAGAGAGAGAGATTTAAGATAAATATATAGATTGATAGCTAAATTTCAGATAAATAAATGGATAGGTAGGTAGGAAGGTTTAGATAGATAGATAGATAGATAGATAGAAAGAGAGAGAGAGAGAGAGAGAGAGAGAGAGAGAGAGAGAGAGAGAGAGAGATTAATATAGATAGATAGATTTTAGATAAATATATAGATTGATAGATAACTTCCAGATAAATAAATGGATAGGTAGGTAGGTAGGTGTAGAGAGAGAGAGAGAGAGAGAGAGAGAGAGAGAGAGAGAGATTTTAGATGAATAGATAGATTGATAGCTAGATTTCAGATAAATAACTGGATAGGTAGGTAGGTAGGTAAGTTGAGAGAGAGAGAGAGAGAGAGAGAGAGAGAGAGAGAGAGAGAGAGAGAGAGAGAGAGAGAGAGTCAAAGTCAAAGTCAAAAACTTTATTCCATCAAAAATGGCTATTACATGATAATTAATCTAATTACAAATTACAATGTAAAATGTCAAAATAAAACAAATGAAATTTGCAAAGCACAAAATCAAAAAATTTACACATTAAAATATGCATACGTACACTTCGTCTACCCAATGGGAGGATAATAATGAGACTAAAGTCACTTATTAAGTAGGTGATTTAAAAGATGAGATTTAAGTGAGGGTAATGTTTGGCAGCTTCTTAAGTTTGCGGGTAAAGAGTTCCAAAGTCTCGGGCCCATTACATTTAAGGCTCTTGCCCCAATATCAGTGGAAGTTCTGGGTACGTAAAAAGAATTCTGATATCTGGTGTTGACGTTATTGATACGCACTTGATTAACTGTTGGCAATGAGAAGAGCCATTCCGGTAATATTCCATGATTTATTTTAAAAACTAAAAGACAGATATTATATATGAACTTCATGTCCATCCTTAGCCAACCCAATCTCTCAAAGAGGGGAGTCACGTGATCATATTTATGCACCCCCCCCCCTATGGCAACTCTTGCAGCAAAATTCTGGAGCCTTTTCACTCGTAACATCTGGGTCTTAGTCGTGGAACCCCAAACACTTAGACAGTAGTTGAGAATACTTAAAATCAATGTTTGTACTACAATTACCCTACAATCAGGCTCGAATCTTTCATAGACTCTGTTCAAGTAAATAAGGGTCCCGTTCACTTTTTTATGTAGTTCATCGATATGAAAATTAAATGTCATGGTACTGTCCATAATAACTCCTAGATTTTTAACCTTATTAGATGGGAAGAGTGAAACATTGTTGAAATTTATACTGATGTTCTCAGGAATGCGGGACAGGTATTGATTTGATCCAAAAATAACGAATTTAGTTTTATTTTCGTTCAGTAAAAGACCATTACTGTTAAAATAACTTTTGGCACAGTTTAATATATCTTTAGCCCTTTTTAAGATTTCAGGAATTCTATCAATGTCACCAGTAAGCATAATCTGGGTGTCATCAGCATACATAACAAGTAGGCAATCTCTTATAAATTGAGGTAAATCATTAACATATATTAAGAAAAGCAGAGGACCCAAAATTGAACCCCGAGGAACGCCAAAACTGATATCTAAAGAAGAAGAGAGAGTCGAGCCCATTCGAACTGATTGAATTCGATCTTTCAGATAATTTTCGAACCAAAATGAGTCAACATGAACTTTGGAAAGTTTTCTCATTAGAATTTGATGGTGTACACTGTCAAATGCTTTAGACAAATCTAACAATAATAAAAGTGATATTTTCTTATTTTCAATATTACTATAAATTTTATCAGTAATTTTAAGTAGGGCCGTCTCGGTCGAAAGTTTAGGCCGAAAACCGTGTTGTTCTTCACATAATAGACAATTTGATTCAAGGAAATTTATTAACTGGGTGGCAACTACCTTCTCAAGTATTTTAGACAGAATGCTGAGAAGAGAGATTGGCCTATAATTTTCAACATTATTAGTATCTCCACTCTTAAAAACGGGGATGATATAGGGATGCTTCCAGAGGTTAGGATAAATGCCTGTAACAATGGATGTATTAACAATGACTAAAATGAAAAATACTGTAACTGGCAATGAGTCAATTAGGAAGCGAAGTTGTATCCCATCGGAACCACAAGAGTTTGTTGGTTTGAGGTTCTTTATGATAAGAATAAGTGTGACTAAATCGATTGGGTGCGGTCTAAAATTATTGATAATATTTCTTTCAGCTGGAGGCTGGCAATTATGTGGTTGATTAATAATCAAGTCATTATTATCTTGGGACTTTTCATATGTGGACTTACCTATTTCAGCAAAATACTTATTAAAATCATTCACTCGCTTTTCCACATTATCACTGAGAAGGTCAGAATTTTCTAAGATTTCCTTATTTGCAGGAATTATTCTTTTTATAACATTCCAAGTTCCTTTGATATTTCCCTTATACTTGGAAAATTCTTCCCTGAAATGATTTTTCTTCTTTTCGGACAACATTGTTTTAGTAAGGTTTCTTTCTCTTCTATAGGCTCTTTCCATCTCGGAGTTTTGTCTATCAGATTTAAATTGCCTTAGGAGGTCATCTCTCCTTTTCATTTGCTCTTTTAACTGAGTGTCAATCCACGGGGCAGGAGGGCGTGTCATGACTTTGGTTGTAAGAGGGGCACATTCATTTAAACATCTCGTAAAAACATCAGTAAAAGTAGAAACTTGATAATTTACACAATCTGTAGTTAGTATTGAATTTAAAATGTTGTATTCATTAAGAAGAGTGTCGCAGAAACAATTTTGAGAATAATTCTCAAGAGATCGGAAAGTTTTAACAATTGGCGGTCTCTTTTCCTTCCTGACATTAACTGTAGCTATTAGAAGCTCGTGGTCTCCTACAGGACAAGGTAAGACATCGTGGTGAACTATAAAACTAGGTGTATTGGTAATTATAAGATCAATTAGGCTGGAGGAATTAGCGGTGATACGGGTTGCTTTATTCACAAGCTGATTTAAGTGGAGGGATTGAATTAATTTCCCCATTTTATTTTATTAGGAAGGAGATTATCATTGAAGTCGCCTATAATAATGAGAGGTTTGCTCCTCAAACAGACCGACCGAAATACCTCGGAGATGTAATCAAAGGTGTCGTTGAGTGCATGTGGGTGTCTATATACACATCCCAGGATGAATGAAGGGAATTTCCTACTCTGAACAGTCAACCAAATGTCTTCGAGATGAGGAGGTCGCTCGACTTCAGGGGTCTTTAATAGGGAGACCGTTAGATGATTTCTTACATACACCCCCACCCCTACCGCCATCAAATCGATAAAAAGAATACTCAGGTATAGCAACAAAATCAGACTGCATATTAGATTGGAGCCAAGTTTCACAAACACACATTATATCCACGTTATTTTCTCTGATCATTAGTGCAATATTGTCGAAATTACCCAAAAGTGATTGTGCATTGATGTGTTGTATGTTTATGAAATGTTTCAATAACCCTGTATTACAATGTGATTGCTATATATTTAAGGGACATAATCTTGTTTTATGGCCGTGTTCACGGCAGTGACCACATTTAAGTCTATAGTTAAACCAACAGTGGGAAAGATCATGGTTTATTTCCCCACAGTTTGAACAGGGCTGTCGACGACTGTAGAGCTGCTGCAATTTCTCCCTCTCCCGGGGACGCTGGGGGTAGCGCCGTGGTTGGTCGAGATCGTAAAGACTGTGATTCATCCTCGAATCTCGTCTCCATCCTCGAATACCAGGTGGGATTTGACGATTCTGATGACGAAAATCCCGGGTATGACGTCCATCCGAATGCTGTTGAGGATCCCTTCTAGAATGCTGATCGTTGCTACTTTCTTGAGAGACGTTTCTGATTTCATTATTATTTCTTATTGAGGGGAGCTGGCGATGCCGGTCGTAGTTTCTGTTCCTGTATGTGTTATTTTGACTGTCGTTATTGGCCGTGACCGGTCGTTGTTGCCGCTGCAATACAGAAGCATATGTAGTAGGTATGGTTTGGTATATGATTTCTTCCCAGTTGTTGCTTAGTTTGAAGAATGGGCATTGCTTAGCAATTATGTTCAATAACCTGATGACGCCAAATCTGTTGAGAGCATCCCCCTTATCATTTACATCATAACACATCCGATCAACGTCGCTGGTACCAAGCCTGAACTGCAGATTAGTCTTGATAACTGAAACCCCATTGGTCTCACTCCAAGTTGCTAGTTGATTATTGAAATAGTTGATCTTTTCATCGAACTCTTCGACTCTAAGGACAGGTGCTACTTCACATATGTGTATGCTCATCTCCTCGTTCACCTCCTTGAGATCGGTTATGAGAGAACCCAATCTATCAAGGATATCCACAGGCTGAGACCCATTAAGGATGTCTTGAATACCGCAGTATAAGATGCAATATTTAGGAGCCCATCGAAGTTTCTCTGAGACCCAACAATTTATGAGATCTATATTAGCTCCTTCTATAGTTTGAACGGAGCATTGTTGGTTCAAGTCTGACATATGGACAGGGGAGAGGTTTGTGTCACCCAGAAGCAGGCTTCCCTCAGGTAGGGGCCGGGTAGGGGTTACACCCTGCGGTTCCGGTGTCGTCTGCTGTGAGTTGTATGTTCCCTGAAGTAACCCGACTTGTTCTTCCAGTGAAGAGATACGATCATTTAACTTGTTGACTGTGATTGTGAGTTTATCGATAACAAGATCTCTGACTTTTATTCTCTCTCTCATTTCTTCAATGTCTCTCATTTCCTCTTGAGGAGCTAATTCACAGTTATCAACATTACTCTCTGAATCGTTTGTTAGTGACGATCTATGCTTTTCAAGAATCATATCAATGAGTTTATCTTTCGTGTGCCAGACCCTTGTGATACCTATTTCCCGACAGTGCTTTTGTAATTCAATTTTTGTATAATTATCATTGAGGAATTCCCAAGTAGGGTTTTCCAAAGACACTAGGTTTTCAATAGAAGACATTATAATATGAAAAATACAAAACACTAAGATTAAAATACTTTTGCCACTGGCAGCGCTTGTAGATGTTCTTACTGCGCATGCGCAGAATTTGAAAAAAATTAAATGTGAGCCCTTTACGGGAAAATTTGATTATCTTAACTTAAAATAAAACTAAGTTCATAAATTCAAAAACTTAAGAGACACATTTTCATTGTTCTAAAACACTTCACAGGGTCGCAGAGGTACATAAAATACACAAAGGCAGTTTAGAAAACACGAAAAACCATGAAAATATCAGGAACGTAAACAAACATGCTTACCCATGCGAGAGAGAGAGAGAGAGAGAGAGAGAGAGAGAGAGAGAGAACCAAACCCAGGGAACAAATTTCAGAAAAATGGTTGCGAATTACTGCTATAGAAGATGAAATTGAGCTATAAACTTCATGCAATTATTTTGCCCAAGTCGGCTTGACTTAAGAACTAGTGTAGTCTCCAGATTGTGAAAGCTTTTGTTTGCAACTTCTGTAGTTGTTATTATTATTGTTGTTGTTGTTGTTATTCTAACACCAGATTAGAAAACGAACCTTCAATATGGTTTAATTGAGTGAGAGCTTCGTTAAGAGAAACTGTTGTCAGTAATGAATAGCATATCATATATTTACTGCTTTAATCATCCACAGTGAATGCGGGCCAGTATCTTCTTCCGTGAGGCCCGACAGCCAAATCTGGTTTGCATCCTCCATATATACGTGTTAAGAACAACTACCACATTATATATATTGCTTGGATCATTAATGAAAAGCTTTTTATATTAGATGTTTTGCTTGGATCATCCAGACGGTGAGTGGGCAGAGTTCTTCCGCCTTGAGGACCCAACAGCCGCAGCTAATTTACCCTTGGCATATTTATAGCTAAACATTAAGAACATCCGGATATTTAAAGGAGAAATTGCATTCATTAATAAATTTCATATTTATGTACTATTTGGGTCATCCACGGTGTTAATGGGATAAGTTCTCTTGCTCGTGGGACCCAAGAACCTTAGCTGACAAAAGAGATATTAATAAAGTAACAGAGATATGTGAACAGAAATTCCATTCGTTAATGAATTGCATATTTATGCACTATATGAGTCATCCACGGTGTAAGTGGGATAACATCCTTTTCTTTCGTGGGGCCCGAGAACCCTAGCTGACAAAAGAGAAAGTAGAGTAACAGAGATATATAAAGAGAAATTGCATTCGTTAATTAATTGCATATTTATGCGCTATTTGGGTCAACCACGGTGTAAATGGGATAAGATCTTTTTCTTTCTTGGGACCCGAGAACCACAGCTGATAAAAGAGATATTAATAAAGTAATCGAGAGATGTAAAGAGAAATTGCATTCGTTAATGAATTGCATATTCATGGGCTATATGGGTCAACCACGGTGTAAATGGGATAAGATCTTTTTCTTTCGTGGGACCCGAGAACCTCAGCTGATAAAAGAGTTATTAACAAAGTAACAGAGATATGTAAAGAGAATTTGCAATCGTTATTGAATTGCATATTTATGCACTATATGGGTCACCCACGGTGTAAATTGGATAATTTTTTCTCGTGGGACCCAAGAACCTTAGCTGATAAAAGAGATATTAATAGAGTAACAGAGATATGTAAAGAGAAATTGCATTCGTTAATTAATTGCATATTTATGCGCTATTTGGGTCAACCACGGTGTAAATGGGATAAGTTCTTTTTCTTTCGTGGGACCCGAGAACCTCAGCTGACAAAAGAGATATTAGTAGAGTAACAGAGATATGCAAAGAGAAATTGCATTCGTTAATGAACAGTATATTCTACATAAATAGCTAACCTTAATTTTCACTAATTTCCCCACAAGAAGCTCTCACGCTTTCGACCATTAGCATGAACATGTGCGCTTTCAAGTGCACAGTGAACAGACGAACACGTGATGATGACAATGATGGTGGAAATGAATTTGATGATGATAATGATGATGAAAGTGAATATGATGGTAATGTTGATAATTAAAATGAATGTGATGATAATGATTATGAAAATGAGTATGATGAAAATGAATATGATGGTGATGATGATGAAAATTGATATGATGGTGATGATGAAAATGAATGTGATGATAATGATTATGAAAATGAATATGATGGTGATGATAATGAAAATGAATATGATGGTGATGATGATGATGTTGACATACAGTTGCAAACAAAAGTCACCAGTCCATCAATTATGTGTGTGTTGCTTTGTACGGTATATTATTTTTTTCTAAAGGGAGTTATCCAAGCAGAATCTCTCTCAAAAAAAAAATGCTATACATTCAGTTACGTACTCATTAAACATGCTGAGTCGACTGGACCTATCACCTGGATGGAAAAAAAACTGTAGTCACTGAAATAATGATGCATCACTAATAAAAGTTTATAGTTGTGCTTTCATGTTTGTTTAACCCATATGTGTGCGATTACAGAAAAAATACTGACTTCCAAAAGATATTACTAATTTTAATTCTACATATTCTGTCAGAGAGCATTTAATGGATGGATTCGGTTTTACGTCACGAACTCCCTTTTCTACTAAGGGCTAGGACGGTTGCCTTCTTGCGAAGGACTTGTTTTGGCAGATGTAATCGTTACCCTGAGTGTATGCCCTTATTAAGCTCAGTCCGTGACGGGGCGCGAACCCTCGACCTGCCGCCTCAGTCGCGAACGCTACCATTTTGCCACGGAGACTACGTCAGAGCGAATTTAATACAATGTACAATTACTTATTCAACCACAGTGAAGACATGAACTTAAATTTCTTATGCTCGATGTGCTTACATATTCAACCATGGAAAAAAAATTGACTTTAATATATCATGTACTTTGCATATACACGTATTCAGTTAGGCACAAAAAAATGGAATTTATAATGTTGTGGAATTTTCATTTACGTATTCAGTTATGATAAAGACACTGACTTCAAAGGTTTAAAAGCACTGGTAATATTACGTATTCAGCCATAACACAGACATGAACGTAAGGACTATATGCAATGTATATTTACGTATTCATCCATAACGGTGGGACAAATTTTAATTCAACCGTAATAAACAGATGGACTTAGTGTCTTATTGTACAGCATATTTACGTATTCAGCCGTAACAGAAAGACAAAGTGTAATTAAACCATGACAGAGAGACGTACTTATTCTCGTTGTAATATATATTTACGTATTCAGCCATAACATAAGACAGAAAGATTAATTCAGCCGTGACATAGAGACGGACATAGTCATCTTGTATTCTATATTTACGTATTCAGCCATAAGAGAAAGACTAATTTTAATTCACCCATGACAAAAAGACGAACTTATTTTCGTTGTACTCTATATTTACGGATTCAGCCATAACAGAAAGATGCCGTTTTATTCAGCCATAGCTAAAGACTTACTCAAAGTCTTTTTGTACTGTATATTTACGTATTCAGCCATAAAATTAGACAGAAATTTTAATTCAGCCATGGCAAAGAGACTGATTCAGTGTCTTTTTGTACTGTATATTTACGTATTCAGCCATAAAATAAGACAAAAAGATTAATTCAGCCATGGCAAAGAGATGGATTTCGTCTTGTTGTACTGGATATATACGTATTCAGCCATAACAGGGATACAAAGTTTAATTCAGCCAGGACACAGAGATGGACCTAATGTCTTATTGTACTGTATATTTACGTATTCTTCCATAACAGAAATACAGTCTAATTCAACCATGATAAAGAGACAGACATAATGCCTTATTGTACTGTATATTTACGTATTCAGCCATAACAAAGACATATATTAAAGAAAAATGCACTTTTACTCTCCTGCCTTTGCATATGTTGAAGAAACTTTCTCCCAATGGCCCAATTTCTTTTTAAATGTAACTGTGTGTGTTTGTGTTTGTTTGTGTGTGTATGTGTGTGTGGGTACGTTTTTCCTTCATCAGTTTATTTTATACATATTTTTGGACTCATGTACGTATTTTTTTTAAATTCCTGTATGTATTTCTTCATCATATATACGTATTTAATTATTAGTGTTGATTCTTGTACTTATTCGAAAGTAAACGGAGTTATAGTTCTTTAAATGATCTCATTTTCATTGGCGAATACCGTAAATATTCTTAAATTTCCATGTACATATTTTTTTTTATTTCCTGTATATATTCCTTCATCACGAATACGTATTCATTTGTACTTCTGAATTCTCAAGAAACAGTTGATTCGTATACATACATACGAGTATTTATGCCAGTTTGAATATGTTAAAGAATATGTATACATTCATACACGTATTCTCTATACTTGTTCTTTGTCTCACTGTTTTCCTGGTGCCCGGGCTTGATTTAAAGCACATTTGATTTATACATTTATTAGAAATTAACGGAGTTATTTGTTCAGTCATATAACGTATTTTTACGTATTCATAGTTTCTCATCGACGTATTTTTTCTAGTTTCACTATATATATATATATATATATATATATATATATATATATATATATATATATATATATATATATATATATATATATATATATATATATATATATAAATATATATAAATATATATATATAAATATATATATATATATATATATATATATATATATATATATATGTATATATATATATATATATATATATATATATATATATATATATATATATATATATATATATATATATATATATATATATATATATATACGTTCATCATGTACGTATTCACTTGCACGTGTGTGTAGTCTCATCATGCAATGGATTCATGTACTTATTCGAATTAAACAGAATTAAATGTTATACATTCATATTATCATTCATTTACATATTGTTCTTGGGTAGTCACCGTGGCTCAAGCGGTAGCGTCCGCGACTCTGAGGCGGCAGGTCGAGGGTTCGCGCCTCATCGCGGTTTGAGGTTAGCAAGGGCATGCACTCAGGGTAAGGTTTACATCTTCCAAAGCAAGTCCTTCGCAAGTAGGCAACCGTCCTAGCCTTTGGTAGAAAAGGGATTCCGTGACGTAAAACCGGAACAACAAGAACATTGTTCTTGAAGTGGTGGGGGTAAACCAATTCCGACTTTTGGGGCCTCCTGTCAAAAGATCTGTCTCCGTTTATACTGTGGATGACCCAACAAAGTGTGTGTATGGGTGTATGTGTGTGTTTGTTTTCCATTTTTTCCCTTCATAGTCAAAATAATCATATAAATATCTATCTATCTATCTATCTATGTATATATATATATATATATATATATATATATATATATATATATATATATATATATATATATATATATATATATATATATACC
>JAXCGZ010019357.1:10000-17500 GCA_037179515.1 Halocaridina rubra | reverse complement strand
CTACTTTCCAAAACGGCTTTCTCTAAGTTTAGATACTTTGCATTTTTAGCTCTACTGTTTGACCATGTACAATGGAGGCAAATCAGTGAAGGTATCAGCTACTATTATTTCACTACTTCTTGTAGGAAATAAAACGGTAAAGCATCTCCCCTGCTACAATAGGTTATCAACATGACGTCATATTTAAAGCTCTTTCACTTCGAAGCACTGCAGACACACACACACACGCGCGCGCGCGCGCACACACGCACACACACACACACACACACACACACTGTTATCAAACATAGCCACTGGATGAGCAAATCAGCTTAGCTCGGTGCTGGTCTCAAGCTCAGAATAATGGAGAGAATTAACGTCATGACTGAAGAGCAACTGACCGTAGAACAACTCGCTAAAACTAACCACTAGCCTCCAAGAGGCTACTGAGTCACAGCAAACCTATATGAAAATGGGAAGACCCGCAGATAAAGAATAATAATAAAGGGTGGTCCAAAAGTAGGTATAAATTTCCCTAAGTTTCGTTACTTTCAAAGAGTAGCGATCATTAGTAAGGACCTTAGTGAGGTATTCCCTCTCCTAGAAGAGTAACAAAAATTAAAAATTGCATTCCTATATTTTGCACCACCCTGTTTGTCCAAAACCATGTTTTATGTGTGATTTTAATCATTATGTATTTTCTTAAATATATGGCTTATCTGCTCCGCATACCTATAGGAATCTTATCGGTATCTTTTTTTATCTCATGATTTCTCTCTTGTTTATGAAAGATAAGGAATGTCTTATTTTCAAGTAGTTATTATTGAGGAAAATGAAAGATTTATTAATACCTTATGAAATAATAATAACAATATTTATTAATAATGATAATGACGATATTAATAATGATAATGAAAATAATAATAATAATAGTAATAATAATAACAATAATAATAATACTAATAATAATAATAATAATAATAATAATAATAACAATAATAATAATGATGATAATTATTATTGTTATTATAATAATAATAATAATAATAATAATAATAATAATAATAATAGTAATAATCATCATCATCATCATCATCATAATAATAATAATAATAATAATAATAATAATAATGATAATAATAATAATAATAATAATAATAATGATAATAATAATAATAATAATAATAATAATAATAATAATGATGATGATGATGATGATGATGATGGTGATGATAATAATAATAATAAGAAGAAGAAGAAGAAGAAGAAAAAGAAGAAGAAGAAGAATGGACACTTTCAGTACTATTCGGAATTGACACAAACACTTACATAACTGCTATTTAAAGTTACATCACGTAATAAAGGGCTGACGAATGATCGAAATATATAATAATGAATGTTAATAATAAATAATAATGATAAATAAGAGTAAAAGTGAAAGGATCTTCGAAGTGATATGAAGAAATATTAGATTTTTTTTTTCATATTTAAATCCATCATATAGCAATTATTTTTTCTGAACTTTTTCTGAATGTGTTTGCGAAATATATTCAAAATAGTTCATATATTTTCTGCTATAACAACCAACCACTACTACTACTTCTACAGATGCTATTACTACTACTTCTACTACCACTGTCTATCTGTATACAGGGGCCTCTATCCCCTTAAAAGGGGGGTGGCCGAGCCAAGAACATGCAATCACTCCGATGCATGACGCACCTCAGTCACTCCTCTTGTCTCCTTCAGGATAAAGAGTTACCAGATTTTCCCCCAACCCTTCTACTTGGGTCCCCTACTGGATAGATGGACAAGCATATTCTACAGTAAAGCCCGACAGCCGCAGGTGGTTTACCCTCACCACTTCATCACATGGCAACCCCCCACTCACGCCTGTCCATCACAGTCCACTGTGCTAGCAGGTGTGAGAGATCCCTTTGGCCCGCGTCACTAATACCCAATCTTTCTCCGCTCATTCCAATTACTTGCACGCTCTCTTCCCTTCACCACTGACAATCCACGTGAATCCAGTGCTCTAGTCACGTCATCCATCATCTCACTACTACTACTACTACTACTAATAATAATAATAATAATAATAATAATAATAATAATAATAATAGCAACAGCAACAATGACTTAAAGACCGACCACAATTTCGTCATTCTCGTCCGTTACTGTTTGTCCGTTAGAGCAGATCAATGACTGGGGAGGCAGGATAAGAAACTGGAACGATCCCAGAGGTCATTTCGTGCTAGGAATGACGCAATTCCAAAGGAATTAGGGTCAGTGGACAAGAATGTTAAAGAGAGAGAGGGAGAGAGAGTCTGATAATAGCCTATTTGAAGCCTTTCCCTGGCTTAAGAAAGAAAGTGAGAGAGAGAGAGAGTCTGATTAAAGTCTGTTTGAAGCCTTTCTCTGGCTTTAGAGAGAGAGAGAGAGATAACTAGAGGAGTTCCTCTTGCTTCTCTAATCTAAATCGATTCAGAGAGCTTCACAAGAAATTTCTAGAGAACTTTATTCATATCAGGGGATTAAATTTCGATCACTTAAACTGCTTCTAGCATTTTAGACTGACAGGAAATTATAATACTGATAGACAAGATTCACTTACACGCGCGCACACCCACACACACACACACACACACACACACACACACACACACACACGAGAACAATGGTAGAAAACTTCAGGAGGATCTAAATAATCTGCATGAGTGGTCAGAAAAGTGGCTAATGAAATTCAATACTTCAAAATGTAAGGTAATGAGAATGGGTACAAGTGCAAGAAGGCCCAAGCTTGACTACTCGGTGGCTGGAGTATATCTTCAAGAGACAGAAAATGAGAGAGATCTAGGAGTAAACATACTGGCAGATTTGTCTCCAGAATTTTTTTTTTTTTTTTTAAGAGTGTGACACCGGGATAGGCAGAAACTGCCCTCATCAACAAAGGCCCGGGCACGAGAAAATACCAAGACGAAGGAAAAGAAAAAGTTAAGGGCAAGGCAGAGATGAGGTAATGTCACACAAAGGAAAACGACAGACAGAAAAAACAGTCAAAGTAAAGAGGACCCAGAGATATGGAGGACTAGGCTCTGAGATGACGATAGATCTGCTTTTTGAAGGATGAAAGGTCATAAGAATTAGGAAAGACAGAAGGAGGAAGAGAGTTCCAGAGTCTGGAGGTAGATGGGAAGAAGCAGTCGCTGCACCGACCAATCCGCAAGCTACAAATCTCCACACAGTACCTGTGAGATGAGGCCGCTTGGCGAGTGTTACGCGGCCTCGGCAGTGGAGGAGGGATGCAACTCGCCAACTCATCAGAGCAGCGATGGAAGTAGTAGCGATAGAAAAGCGAAAGGGAAGATACCTTACGGCGAAGAGAGAGAGAATCCAGGTTAGAAGTAAGAGAAGGATCATTAATGAGTCTGACTGCCTTAGATTCAACCCTATCAAGAAGATAAGTAAAGGAAGAAGCACCCCAGATGTGTGAGCAGTATTCTAAGCAGGGGCGGATAAGACCTTTGTAAATTTTAAGTAACTGCAATGAGGAAAAGTAATAACGAAAACGAAACAAATCCCCCAATTTTTTGGATGAAGATTTAGAAATTTGGATTATGTGATTCCTCCATGACAAGTTAGAGGCTATATGGATTCCTAATATATTGATAGAGTTAAGAGGGTAAATTTCATTAGTTTCAAAGACAATAGGGTTATCAGGAGGAGAAGGAGATAAAGAGATAGCCAGAAACTGTGTCTTGGAGGCATTGAATTTAACTAAATTTTGAGTGCCCCATTCAGATACTCTCTGCAAATCGGAGTTAAGAGTAGAAGAAAGAGTGATACGAGATTGATTACGAGTAACAGATGAAGGTTGTGAAGAAAAGGCAGAGGAAAAGTGAAGGGTAGAATCATCGGCAAAGGCATGAAGAAGAGAGGAAGATGGGGACTGTAGAAGATCATTGATGAAGAGAAGGAAGAGAGTAGGTGAAAGAACAGAGCCCTGTGGAACACCACTGGACACAGAGAAAGGGCTAGATGTCGCACCATCAACAACTACAGATATAGAACGGTCAGTGAGAAAACTGGAAATCAGAGAACAGAAAGAAGGGGTAAAGCCGTAGGCAGGGAGTTTGGCCAACAGAGCCTTGTGCCAGACTCTGTCAAAAGCCTTAGAGATATCAAGGGCGACGACAAAGGATTCCCCATAGTTCCTCAGAGAAGATGACCATACATGAGTAAGATAGGACAGGAGATCACCAGTGGATCTTGCCTTGCGGAAGCCGTACTCGTGATCGGAGATAAGTGAGTTAGATTCAAGGCGTTTCAAGAAGTGAGCATTGAGCAAAGTTTCGAAAACTTTAGCAATAGAGGAGGTTAGAGCAATAGGTCGGTAGTTAGAAGGAATAGAGCGGTCACCCTTCTTAGGAACAGGTTGAACTAGAGCATGCTTCCAAGATGAAGGATAGATACTGGTTGACAGAATGAGGCGAAAAAGACGGCAAAGCACGGGAGCCAGTTCATCTGCAAACTCCTTAAGGAACCTTGCAGGGATACCATCGGGACCAGATGCCTTGTTTGTCTTTAGTGAGCGAAGAACCTTATGAACTTTGCATGAAGAAAGGATAAGGGAGGGCATAGGGTTAGAGAGGGGAAAAGACTGAGGAACAGGTACGCTGGAATCGTTGATAGAAGAGTTGGCAGAAAAATGAGAGCCAAAGAGAGTGGCTTTGTCAGTGGGAGAGCAAGCTATAGAACCATCAGAACGAATGAGAGGGGGAAAGCTTGAGTTACAGAAGTTTTTAGAGAGGTTTTTGGCTAAGGACCAGAAGCATTTGTCAGTGGGAGAGGAGTTAAGGTCATCAACTTTCCTTCTTATAAAGGAAGCCTTAGACCTCCGAATCTGAGCTGTACAGCGATTCCTAGCTATAATAAAAGCAGAGCGAGTTAAATCGGAAGGAGAGGCTTGGTAAGATCGGTGAGCCTGATTCCTAGCCTGGATAGCCATGGAGCAGGCACGGTCAAACCAAGGTTTAGGGGGAGAGAAAGTTTTTGTAGAAGAGGGGATGTACGCCTCCATTCCCGCGGTCATGATCTCGGCAACTTTTACAGCTACCCGATCAGGGTTGCGGGACCGAAAGCAGTAGTCATCCCATGGAAAGTCAAAGAGAAAGTTACGCAAATTTTCATATTGAGTTCGCTCGAAGTGCCAAAGGCGGCGTTGAGTAGGAGGGATTGGAGGTGGGGGAGCGAAAATGGAAGAGACAGAGATCATGGAGTGGTCAGATATACCAAGAGAGGAAAGCACGGAATAAGAGTAGTTAGAAGGGTTAGAAGTGAAAAAAAGGTCAAGAATGTTAGCAGCTTGTTCGTGACGATCAGGAACACGAGTAGGATGTTTAATAATTTGCTCCAGATCATGAGTAATAGAGAAAGCAAGAGCCTCGCTTCCTCCCACATCAGTGTGAGAAGAATGAAGCCACTCACTGTGGTGTACATGAAGTCTCCAATGTAGAGAACTTCGGCATGTGGGTGAGAAGATAGCAAGGACTCATGGCACGAGGAGAGATATTCAAAGAAAGATACAAACTCGGTGGAGTATGGAGAACAGTAGCAGAAGCAAAGGATGATAGTGGTAGTGGAGAGATAGACTTTTAGCCAGAGAACATCAAAGTCAGGAGATTCAAGGTCCATGAGCCTCACAGTAGGAGTGTTAATGTTGCAGTAAGCACAGACCCCACCTTTAGAACGAAAACGAGTATACAGATTATAGTGGGAGATTTGGAAAGGGTCAGTGGAAGCATGTATAGACAACTGGGTTTCAGATAGGAGGAGGAGGTTAGGGAGGAAAGAGCCCAAGTGCTGTTCCACAGACGAAAGATTAGAGTTCAGCCCACGAATGTTTGAGTAGTGAAGAGTGAAAGAAGCAGATCTATTAGGAGGTGCAAGGTTAAGAGCAGAACCATTACTACCGTCAGGCGTGGCTGCCCTCAAGCCAATGGTGGAGTCAACACGATCCCCGGAGATTCTTCGCACCCCACTATGCCGGGTACTGGGGGCCATTAGTTGTGAACCTTCCATAAATAATGACAAAATGTGAGGAAAAGGAAAGTAAAAGAGACAGATGTGCAGAATGTTGTGACTTGTCAAATGTAATGGAATAGCAAGAGATGTGTAATGAATATGCCAGAATATTCAGTGTAAATGTAGGCATGAGGAAAGAACCGTTGTAGGCATGAGGAAAGGCATAGTAAGGGCAGCATACGCATTCTTATCAAATGTAAGGGTAGCCTTCAGGCACATGGACAAGGAAATGTTCAGAAATATTTATGTAACCTATGTGAGGCCAAAACTCGAATATGCAGCCCCCTTTTGGAATCCGCACTTGAAAAAGCACATAGCTAAGCTTGAAAAAGTTCAAAGACTTGCCACGAAACTGGTGCCAGAAATACGCAATCTCAGTTATGATGAGAGGCTGAGGGAATTAGACTTACCATCACTCGAAGCTAGAAGAGTGAGGGGGGATATGGTGACAGTCTTTAAATTCCTTCATGGTTATGATAGAGTGGATAGGGATCGATATTTTGATATGGCTGGCTCTAGAACTAGAGGTCATAGTTTGAAGCTTCGTAAGAAAACTTGTTTGCAGGATGTAAGAAAATACTTTTTCAGTGTAAGAGTAGTTGATAATTGGAATTGGCTAAGCGAGGAGGTAGTTAATGCTATCTCAATCCATAGTTTTAAGGACAGGTATGATAAGTATGACTAAGTATAAAATGGAAGCGATGAGGAGACGGGAAGATACGAGCTTTGGGCTCTTTCCCGTAAACACAATTAGGTAATCACAATTAGGTAATCACACACACACACACGCGCGCGCGCACTCACACACAGAAACCTGTTTTTATAATACATACAGTTTTTAGGTTAAGCGACAAATGGATCCCAGACGTGCTTAAAACCGAATTGTGTGCATTGGATTAATTTTATTTTATATTAAATAAATATAAATAAGAAAATATTTAAATATAAAAATAAACAAGATGTTAAATAAGTGCATGTACATATGATATGTGTGCGTATATAATACACACACACACACACACACACACACACACACACACCACATATATATATATATATATATATATATATATATATATATATATATATATATATATTATATATATATATATATATGATCCTCTCTCAACCACCATAAGATATGGTTATCATCTGAATGTTTAATTTTTTTTTATTTTTTGCGCGCAATATTGGGATCACGCAACGCATGCAATATACACACATACATACACATACAAACACACGTACACACATGCACTCACACACAAATTGGCGGTCTTTGTAGAGTACATTCCCTGTCATTAAGATGTTGCAATAATTACGCACTCCAGATAAAAAAGATATTTTTAACTCATATTTTTACAAGGTGTCTTTCATTCATTTATTTTCATTAACAATATTGCTAAATAATGGGAATTCATATCATTATTTTACTTA
>JAXCGZ010019357.1:0-7500 GCA_037179515.1 Halocaridina rubra | reverse complement strand
TTGTTACTTTTGTCCATTGTTTTTGTTATTCTCGTCTGTTGTATTTGTCTGTGATGTATTTGGTATGTATGTCTCGTGTTGCTTTTGACTGTTGTACTCTTTTTTGTTTGATGATTCTGTCTCTTGTCTGTTTTTTTTTTTTTTTTATTTCTACTGTCTCCGACTCTGAGGCGTCAGGTCGAGGGTTCGCGCCCCGTCACGGTCTGAGGTTAGCAAAGGCATGCACTCAGCGTAAGGATTACATCTGCCAAAGCAAGTCCTTCGCAAGAAGGCAACCGTCCTAGCCCTTGGTTGATAAGGGAGTCCGTGACGTAAAACCGGAACCGGAACATTCCCTAATTTAGTATTTGTTTACTCTTGTTTATATTTGTTTATGTCTGTTGTTGTTTTGCCTGAGTTACTTTTATTGTTTGTCTGTATTTGGGTTATTTTCGTTTATTTATATCTATTATTTTTGTTTGTGTTGTTTTTGTTACTTTATTTCTTGTTTTGTTACTGTTGTTTACGTTGCTTATTATGTTGTTTATCTGTTGTTTTTGTCTGTGTTTTGTGTTATTTTTTTCATGTTTGTTGTTTTGCCTGTGCTTTTTGTTGTTTGCTTATTTTGTCTGTGTTGTTTTAGTTATGTCTTGTTTCGTCAGTTTTTTTTTTTACTGTATATATTTCGCTGAAAGTAAATACTTAAAATATTCTTATTCTGTCTTTTGAAATCGGTCCTTTAATCAGTTAAAAATGTGGGTGTCAGGAATGGCATCCGGTCATAAAATCTGGAATTTTTAATATTTCCATTATACAGAATGTCCACAAAGTCTGGGTATATATATATATATATATATAGTTTATTGACAAAATATTACAAGAGTATTACAAAAATATATTAATTTTTTCTTTTTGCACAAAATAGCATAAGTAATAGAAACAATATTTTGTCCATCAAAAAATCTTAGCCTAAAGAACAATAAGTCTGGGTACACAGGAGATTAACACATACTTTTAAAACAAAACAATTTTATTTAAATCTAATGTTAATAAATAATATTTTTAATATGATTTCCAACATTTTCAATGCATAATTTGATGCGCTTTACAAAATTCAGGTAAACTCGATTAAATAGGTCTGCACAGTGAAATTTCATATGTACCCAGACTTTGTGGACACCCTATACGAGTACCTCTATATAATCTAATATCTGTTGGAAGAACCCAGGTCTCCTAGGTGCTGGTCCCAAGCTCGGATCAGTTGAGCGAGTTGTCGTCAGAAAGAGTAGCTACTGGGGGAACCAAGCCTACTCAACTCGTTTCCGGACCCAAATCCGGTTCAGTGGTGAAATATTGTGTTAGGAGGGGCTATAAGTCAGGTAAGCTTTAAGCCATAACCAATACTTGTCTCCATGAAACTAGTGAGAACAGCGACCCTGTATGAACATGATAATAGATATATATATATATATATATATATATATATATATATATATATATATATATATATATATATATATATATATATATATATATATATATATATATATATATATATATATATATATATATATATATATATATATATATATATTATATTTTACCGTGACTGGGACTCGAACCTAAAACAAATAATTACTGTGCCAAGGCGCTATTAACTGCACCACAGTAATTATATGTCTTAGGTTCGAGTCCCTGTCTGGAGAAAAATATAATTCATGTTTTCACATATGCTAATGTGTTTATTTTATCAATATATACATATATCTATCTGTCTATCTATCTATCTATCTATCTATCTATCTATATATATATGTGTGTGTGTGTGTGTGTGTGTGTGTGTGTGAGTGTGTGTACTTCGTATCTAAAAATAATGAGGTTTTAAGCACAGTTGTTCATATGAATAATAGCGAAATTTATGATAAACTTCTACGATGTTGTTATTTGCCTCTTCACAATAAGGAAATGAATATATGTATGTATGTATGTATGTATGTATGTAAGCATGAATGTATGCATACGTACATATATATATATATATATATATATATATATATATATATATATATATATATATATATATATATATATATATATATATATATATATATATATATTCACATATGTGTGTGTGTGTGTGTGTGTGTGTGTGTGTGTGTGTGTTTAATTACCTAATTGTGTTTACGGGAAAGAGCCCAAAGCTCGTATCTTCCCGTCTCCTCATCGCTTCCATTTTATACTTAGTCATACTTATCATACCTGTCCTTAAAACTATGGATTGAGATACCATTAACTACCTCCTCGCTTAGCCAATTCCAATTATCATCTAATCTTACACTGAAAAAGTATTTCCTTACATCCTGCAAACAAGTTTTCTTACGAAGCTTCAAACTATGACCTCTAGTTCTAGAGCCAGCCATATCAAAATATCGATCCCTACCAACTCTATCATAACCATGAAGGAATTTAAAGACTGTCACCATATCCCCCCTCAATCTTCTAGCTTCGAGTGATGGTAAGTCTGATTCCCTCAGCTTCTCATCATAACTGAGATTGCGAATTTCTGGCACCAGTTTCGTAGCATGTCTTTGAACTTTTTCAAGCTTAGCTATGTGCTTTTTCAAGTGCAGATTCCAAAAGGGGGCTGCATATTCGAGTTTTGGCCTCACATAGGTTACATAAATATTTCTGAACATTTCCTTGTCCATGTGCCTGAAGGCTACCCTTATATTTGATAAGAATGCATATGCTGCCCTTACTATGCCATTTATATGTATTTCTGGAGACAAATCTGCCAGTATGTTTACTCCAAGATCTCTCTCATTTTCTGTCTCTTGAAGTTGTACTCCAGCCACCGACGTGTGTGTGTGTGTTTGTGTGTGTAGGTGAGTGTGTGTATGTGTCTATGTATGTATGTAACCTTTCATCATAAGTCTCTCTGTAATGGCTCAATTTGCAACAAGTGAACAAACAAGCGAAGTGATTGTAAAACAAGAACAGCACTTCGTAAATACAAGTGAGGTTACGTAATACAGTCTAAATATACACTTCCACGTGTACCGAAATGATGCAGTATTATTTTCCGATCGATTAATATATGTTGGGTTCGTATGTATGATGTATGTACATATTTTGAGATTATATTCATAAACCTTATAGATGAATAGTACTTATATATAAACTTAAGGCTTTGTGCATAGTTCATATTTATGCTTTGTGGCAGATTCCTAGAATTCCCAGATTTATTCCACGTCATGGGAATATGGGTGAGATAGATAAAAATATCCTATTTTCTGGTATTGTTATAAACAGTTAATGATATTAATTACTTTATTTATTCTAATATATATAATATGGCACCATTCCTAAATATGCGTTTTGGCAGATTCCAAGAATCGAATAGATATTCCACGTCATTGGAATTTGGGAATATGGTGAAAAAGAAAAATGAATATATGAAGTTATTCCCAATTTCTAGTCTATATATACACATACACGCGCGCGCACACACACACACACACACACACACACACACACACACACACACACACACACAACATGATAATATTACTTTCCATATCCATTCTTAATATAACACCATTCTAAAATTCCAATACTCAGTAATTCCACGTCATAGGAATTTAATCATTTTCATTCCCTTACCTACTCTTAAATACAAGTTATTGAAGATTTCCTAAATTCCCACACTTATTCAACAAATTCCACGTTTCCATTTTCACTGTTAGCTTTATGTTGTATATAAGTTTAATTCCTTTATCGTCATATTCCTAAATATACATTATGGCACCATTCGCTAATTCCCTGTTATTTTACGTCACCGGAATTTGGGAATTTATTGTTGAGAAAAATCATTTTCCATTTTCGAGTATATATGTGTGTATGTGCGTGTGTGTGTGTGTGTGTGCGCGCGCGCGCGTGTATGTTTGTTATTACACAATTTCAATATTCTTTTCTATTACTATATATACGTTATATCACCTTTGTCAAATTCCCATAAGTATTCCACGTCATTGGAATTTAGGAATTTAGGTGAGAGGGTGTGTCCATATCCGAGTTCTTGTATATACAGTTGAATCATTTTAATTCCCAAATATCTTCCTAACTCACACGATGTGGCAGATTCTTATAATTTCCAAAGTTATTCCATGTCTTTGGAATTTGGAAATGTAGTTAGGGAGAAAGAGATGTTTTCATTTTCGAGTTTTATATGGTGTGTGTGTGTGTGTGTGTGTGTGTATATATATATATATATATATATATATATATATATATATATATATATATATATATATATATATATATATATATATGTGTGTGTGTGTGTGTGTGTGTGTGTGTGTGTGTGTGTGTGTGTGTGTGTGTGTGTGTGTGTGTGTGTGTGTGTGCAATTGAGTAATTTTATACCTAAATAAATGTTTTGTCACCTTTCCTCCAATTCCTAAATTTATTCCAATGTTTTACTTAATATTCCAAGTCACGCGAATTCGGAAATTAGTCAGATAGGAAAAATGTCATTTTACAATATATTGTTTATAATATTAAGCATATCAGATCTCTGCTACACTTGTTTTGATCACTTGTGTCTGTCTACGTACATGCGCGCGCACTCGTGTATGTGTGCAAGTGTTTGTGTGTGTGTGTGTGTGTGTATGACTCATCCCAGTGTATGTGCATCTGTTCTTACTTGACATCTGTTTTGTGTATAATCTCTGTACACTAAAGATATAATTAGGTAACTATTGTAATAGTTACTTGTCCTTGAGTCTAAATTAAAGATTGGTAGCTCTCCAAGCTCCTGGTAACTCAGTAACCGTACTGAGTAGGCTATATTTAGATTTAATTCTCCATTTTGTCTTTTTTTTTCTTTCGTCCTCTTGTTGTTGTTGTTGTTGTTGTTGTTGTTGTTGTTCTTCTTCTTCTTCTTTTTCAGCTGTTGCTGTTTTTCTTGTTAACTGTTGTTATTCTTCTTCTTTTTCTTCGTCTTCTTCTTCTTCTTTCAGTAACCAAAATAAGGATGCTATAATTAAGTCTTCTTCTTCTCTTCTTCTTCTTCTTCTTCTTCTTCTTCTTCTTCTTCTTCTTCTTCTGTTGCTGTTTTTCTTGTTAACACTTTTGTTATTCTTCTTCTTTTTCTTCGTCTTCTTCTTCTTCTTTCAGTAACCAAAATAAGGATGCTATATGTAGGTCTTCTTCTTCTTCTTCTTCTTCTTCTTCTTCTTCTTCTTTTAATCCCTTTTCCTATTGTTATATGGGATAAATGTATCTGACTGCAACCCCTTGGAGGCTATTGCTTGTTTTTATCTCAGTCTTTTACGTATAGCTCGATAATAACCATGACTACGCCAGCCCTCTGTTAATTCGGGCTTGGCGCAGTGGCAGCAACTGGGGCTGGTAATAGACTAGTTGCATGCTCTATCCTTTAGCGGGTTAGCTTAGCTTTCAGTGTCGCATTTGGTTATCGATGAAATTGGGCAATTAATCTGGGGGTCGGTGATTTCCTGTAGGCTAACCTGATTGTTCGGCCATTGCCTGGAGATTACTGGGTTCACGTTCTTGGAAAGGGGGCTTGGACCCTGGGTATTTGGTAGGCATCGGGCTCTGGGGCATTAACTGGCCCTTGTATCTGCCGTTCATTAGAGACATTTAACCTTTGGGACCTGCATTAAGTTTAGCTGGCTTGCTCCCCCCATTGGTTGGATCTCTATTTCTCTCTCATAATATATATATATATATATATATATATATATATATATATATATATATATATATATATATATATATATATATATATATATATGAGAGAGAGAGAGAGAGAGAGAGAGAGAGAGAGAGAGAGAGAGAGAGAGAGAGAAGGGAGTCCAGCCACTGGTGGGAGCAAACCAACTTAACTCATTGCTGGTCTCAAACCTTGATTAATACAGAGGGTTTGACTAAATCTATCTAATAATGCGGTTTTTGGGTCCAGCATTATGCTGAGCTTGACTTGCTCTCCCAGTGATTGGATCTCTCTCTCACATACACACGCACATACATACATGCATACATACATACATACATACATACATACATACATGCACACACACACACACACACACACACACACACACACACACACACACACACACACACACACACACACACATACATATATATATATATATATATATATATATATATATATATATATATATATATATATATATATATATAGATAGATAGATATATGAATGTGACACCGGGACGGGCAAGGAAAATTGCCCTCATTTGGTCGTGCACCAACGAAACATTGAAGAGAAAGAGAAGTAGCGGCTTAAAGACAAGGCAGAAATAAGAGAATGATACACACTATGAAAAGGATGTGCTGAAAGAATAGTCAAAGAAATTAAGACCTAGATATATGGCAGAATTAGGCCCTGAGATTACGATGTATCAGTTTTTGAAGAAGGAGAGGTCATAAGAGTTAGGGAAGATAGAGCTGGGAGAGAGTTCAATAGTCAGGAAGTGGAAGGGGAGAATCACTCACTGCACCTATCGAGAGATAGAGAGAGAGAGAAGAGAGAGAGAGAGAGAGAGAGAGAGAGAGAGAGAGAGAGAGAGAGAGAGAGAGAGAGAGAGAGAGGCCTAAGCGTAAATTTTTTATGTATGTGTATGCTATATTTTTTTTATTACTATATAGATAGATAGATGGATATATTGATAGATAAATATATGTTTATTCATGTATGCGTTTTATAGAGATATAGATAGATGTGTATATTGTGCTATAGATATAAATAAGTAAATAGATAGATGGATATACTGATAGCTTTTTGTGCTTGCTCTTGTGTGACATAGATATAGATAGATCACGTGTGTGTATATATATATATATGCGTGTGCTATACGACGTGTGCACATATGTTTGTGTACGTGATTCTCACAGTATAACATTCAACCAGAAGCCATATCAGAGAAGTTATTATATCATCAGCGTGTCTTTCCTTAAAACACGATTGCTTGATTCACATCAATCAAATTGTTACCAATCACGTCACTTTATTTTAATCTTCTTCTTCTTCTTCTTCTTCTTCTTCTTCTTCTTCTTCTTCTTCTTCTTCTTCTTCTTGTCTTTTCATTTCGTCTCTTTCCAGTCCTTATCCGATACAATGAGCTTATATTGAAGTCATTGTGTATAGGTAATTAGACCTTATATGCAGTTAGTCATAGTCTGTAAATCCATAAATTTATTTATAAAGTGACCCATATATATATATATATATATATATTATATATATATATATATATATATATATATATATATATATATATATATATATATATATATATATATATCTCCACTTGGAATTTCTTTCATTTTTTGTCAGTGAGACAACATGGCATCAGAGACTACAGTAATATACTTATTTGAATTTTATGATGAGGTAAGCCGAATCTTACAAAAAACAAGGGGGGGGGGCAGGGCAGATTGAATATTCTTAGATTTTCAGAAGGCATGTGATA
>JAXCGZ010019356.1:55000-63610 GCA_037179515.1 Halocaridina rubra | reverse complement strand
ATATATATATATGTGACACCGGGACAGGCAAACAGATCTGCTCGAATCAATAAAGGCCCAAGTACGTAGAAAACAATAAGACGAAGGAAAAGAAAAATATTATGGACAAGTCAGAGATGAGATAATGATTCACAGAAGAAAAGAACAGACTGCAAGAATAGCCATAGTACTGAAGACTTAAGAGATATGGTAGGATTAGGGTGCTGAAAAGACAATAGGTCTGCTTATTGAAGGAGGATAAATTATAAGAATTAGGAAAGACAGAAGGAGGAAGAGAGCTGCAGAGTCTGGAAATAGATGGGAAGAAGTAGTCGCTGCCCGACCAATCCGTGAGCTACTAATCTTCACATAGTACCTGTGAGATGAGGCCACTTGGCAAGAGTTATGCGGCCTCGGCAGAGGGGGGAGGGATGCAACTCGCCAACTCATCAAAGCAACTATAGAAAAGAGAAAGGGATGATACCTTACAGTGAAGAGAGAGAGAATCCAGATTAGAAGTAATAGAAAGATCATTAATTAGTTTGACTGCCTTAGATTCAACCCTATTCAAGGATATAAGTATAAGAAGAAGCACCCCAGATGTGCGAACAGTATCTAAGCAGGGACGGATTAGACCTTTATAGATTTTAAGTAATTGTAAAGAGTTAAAGTAATGACGAAAACGAAGCAGAACCCCCAATTTTTTGTATGCAGAGTTAGAAATTTGGATTATGTGATTCCTCCAAGACAAGTTAGAGGCTATATGGATTTATATTATGTTGATAGAATTAAGATGGTAAATTCGTTAGTTTTGAAGACAATGGCGCTATCGAGAGGAGATGTTAAAGAGATAGCCAGAAACTGCATCTTGGAGGCATTAAATATAAGTATATTTTGGATGCCCCACTCAAATACCCTCTGCAAATCGGAGTTGAGAGTAGAAGAAAGAGTGATACAAGACTGATTACAGTAGCAGATGAATGTTGTGAGGAAAAGGCAAGAGGTAAAGTGAAGGAGAGAATCGACGGCAAAGGCGCGAAGAAGAGAGGAAGGTGGGGGACTGAAGATCATTAATGAAGAGAAGGAACAGAGTAGGTGAAAGAACAGATCCCTGTGGAACACCAATGGTAACAGTTAATGGGCTAAATATTGCACCATCAACAACCACATATATAAAATGGTCAGAAAGAAAGCTGGAAATCAGAGAACAGAGAGAGGGGGTAAAGCCTTAGGTAGGGAGTTGGCCAGCAAAGCCTAGTGCCAGACTGTCAAAAGCCTTAGAGATATCAAGGGCGATGACTAAGGATTTCCCATTGTTTCTTAGAGAAGATGACCATATATGAGTATGACAGGACAGTAGGTCACCAGTGGATACTGAAATAGTGAAATAGACTCAAGAAGTTTCAAAACGTGAGCATTGAGCAAAGTTTCGAAAAATTTAACGATAGAAAAGGTTAGGGCAATAGGTCGGTAGTTTGAAGGAAATGAGTGGTCACCCTTCTTAAGAACAGGTTGCACTAGAGCATGCTTCCAAGATGAAGGATAGATACTAGTTGAGAGAATGAGGCGAAAAAGACGGCAAAACACGGGAGCCAGCTCATCTGAAAACTCCTTAAGGAAGTCTTGTTTGTCTTTAGCGAGCAAATAACCTTATAAACCTTGTGTGAGGATAGGATAAGGGAGGGCATAGGGTTAGAGAGGGGTAAAGATTGGAGGAGAGTAGTGCTGGAATCGTTTACGGAAGAGTTGACAGAAAATGAGATCCAAAGAGAGTAACTTTGTCAGTGGGAGAGCAAGCTATAGAACGTATGAGAGGGAGAGAGTTTGAGTTATAGAAGATTTTGGAGAGGTTTTTAGCTATGGACCAGAAACATTTGTCATAGTGAGAGGAGTTAAGGTCATCAACTTTCCTCTTTATAAAGGAAGCCTTAAACCGAATTTGTGCAGTACAGCTATTCCTACTACTATAAAGCAGAGCGAGCTAAATCGAAAGGATAGGCTTGGTACAACTGGTGTCCCCGATCCCATGCGTGAATAGCCATGGAGCAGGCATGGTCAAACCAAGGATAAAGGGGAGAAAAAGATTTCATAGAGGAGGGGATGTACGCATCAGTTTCCCTAGGTTATGATCTTGGCAACCCTTAAGGCTCTCTCTCTCCTCTCTCTCTCTCTCTCTCTCTCTCATCTCTCTCTCTCTCTCTCTCTCTCTCTCTCTCTCTCTCTCTCCTCTCTCTCTCTCCTCTCTCTCTCTCTCTCTCTCTCTCTCTCTCTCTCTCTCTCTCTCTCTATATAATATATATATATATATATATATATATATATATATATATATATATATATATATATATATATATATATTTATATATATATGCCTTGACTCAGCCACTCCTCTTATAAGGGTAAAATTGGCTTATATATATATATAATATATATATATATATATATATATATATATATATATATATATATTATATATATATATATATATATTACACCACAGAAGGTTAAAAGGAATTAAATTCCTTTTAACCCTCTGTAGTGTAGTTGGTATTGCCTTGACTTAGTAATTATAAGTCCTAGGTTCCAGTCCCGGTCGGGGTAAAAAATGATTCATATATATATATATATATATATATATATATATATATATATATATATATATATATATATATATATATATATATATATATATATATAGATATATTATATTCCTTTACAAGGGGGTGGCCGAGTCAATGACAACACACTCATCACAAGTCAAGACACACCTCACTCACTCCTCTCAGCTCTTTGGTGCTAAAGGGTTGCCATAACTACCCTGCAGCCAACTTGCTTGGGCCGTCAGAAGAATAGGTAGACTAAGAATATTCTGCCTTGAGGGCCCGATGAAAGTGAGTACAATTAATAAATCCCCAAAAAACCGCAAGTTATGGAATATTTATAAGTCTTCACCGAAGAGTAACACAAGACATTAACCAAGTACGAGAGGTGGAGAGTGAGGCTCGCACTGATTATTAACATACATACATACAGACACACACACACATACATGCAGACACACATACATACATACATACATCACCGTCACTCGAAGCTAGAGGAATCAGGGGGTAGGGTGATGAAGTGACTGTGTTTATATTGCTTCATGGTTTTGACAGAGTGAATATGGATCGATATTTTGATATGGCTGCCACTAGAACTAGAGATCATAGTGTGCAGCTTCGTAAGAAAGCTTCTTTGCTGGATATAAGGAAGTACATTTTAGTGTTAGAAAAGTTGGTTGATTAGAGTTTCGATGAGCGAGGAGGAAGTTAATGCTAAGCTAATTCATAGTTTTAAGGACAAATTTGATAAGTATCACCGAGTACATAAATGGAGCCAACCATGAGACGGGGAGCTACGACCATAGGGCTCTTTCCTTTAAGCGCAATAGGTAATTACAAATAGGTAGTTACATACATAAATTTACACTGGCAGTAATCCCTTTTGTCAGGAGGTGGATGATCCTAAAGTACACATATAAACCATTACTTTAGAAGGAAAAAAAAAAAACCCGGCGATTCGAGCTTAAAAGCATTCACAATGACCTTGTAGTGAGACATTCCATCGGTTAATGATGACGATAATAACTAATGATAAAAATGAAGATGATATAAAACCTTACCTGATCCGATCCCTGAAGTGGTAACTTGATAAGAGGCGGTTCGCTATTGAGGCTACTACTGCCATTGGAGGAGGAGACTCCCCCGTCGACGTGATTCCAAAGCGTCATATCTCCTCCCTTCGCTCCCTAACAGGCCCTGTTTCTCCTCCATTATTAAGGGTCGGTGGGTAATGCGCAAGAAATATGCTTGAAATCATGCAGCCTTTTCCCTTGGGGTCGATTAATAATTCCCTTATAGTTTTTCGAAATGTTTTCTCTAAAACCGATTTTCTCTTTTTCTCTTTGGAAAAAAGAGCGGACGGACTCAAGGGAATGGTTTCAGGTCTTATTTTTGTTTCCTTTTTTATATTGCTTTATTAGATGGGGCGCCTTGATTTAATACTTTATGTACTCGCAATTATGCAGGTGAGTTGCATTCTAATGTAAATATAAGCAACTTCTCCACGTTCCCAGAGTCAAAATACGGAGATCCTTGAAAAGTTTCAAGCCCACGGGACTGGGTCACAGTCTATATATGTTATGTACACAAAGGCCTCTGGAACATGACACCCGTAAGGACTGAAGTCGTACAAGCTACGCAGACACGTACTTATATATCGGCTTAGGCATCCTTATATGCATCTATCGATGTCTTGCAAGTGGTTGAACAGAATATAGCTTGCAGGTGTAAATAGCTTGCAGGTGTAAATAGCTTTGCTCCTTTAAATGCTCAAAATAGCATATCTGTTTTCTTAAGTTTAGAGCCACTGTAAAAAAAAAAAAAAATCTAGGCAAAATTGTCAGGGCTTCTCTACTCTCGGTTGCTTTTAAGTATAGTTACTTTGATTTTTATCAGTGAGTCAAAATCCTATAATCTCTACTCTCGTCTGCGTTTGGCGAAACTAGTACTCTGACTTTTTGTGACTGATGACCATAAAACAAATTTAAAACCAAAGTTCCTTTGAGTTGTTGAATCAATTCTGATTTCACGCTAATGGTCAGGCTCTTTCTTAAACGACGCTTTAAGTATCGTTTTTCATTTTTTCCTCCTCTGTAATGATGTATTCTGTAAGCCTTTGGTAATAGTGCTAAATACACTATTAAACTGTTTATTTCATCAATGTCTGGAAATTCTAAATTCGTATGACAAATGAGTCTTTTTACAAGCACTGATTATCTTCAAAGATAATGGAAAATTTAATATTGTATCTCTATAAAATTATAAAAAAAGGTTTGTTAATAATGAAGTTCTCATTTGTAACATATGTTAATCTAATAATCAAATGATATCAAAACTGTTGAACTATTCCTGCTTACTCTAAGGTCATCGCTTTTGCCTGCTAACTGTGACCTCTGCGATTCTTGTTCGTGTGGAAATACCATTTGGACATTAAAAAAAAATATAATCACATACTTTAAATAAACATAACGTTTGACTAAGGTCACTTTGTTAATTAAAAGATTTCAGAATCTGTCATCTGGCAACATTCTCACAAACTGGGATAAGTTGAACGCATTTGCTTATATACCATAAGAAATAGAGACCGGATTCAAATGTCATCAAGTGATTTCAACATACTAAAGATCAATTCAGAATTTACATTCACTCGGAATCCCCCCAAAAAAATTTAACTTCAGAGGGTTGTTCAAATGTCCTTCGAATAAAGAAAGCACTCACTTCAGAGACAGGAACTAAATATCATAAAATGACTTCAGTGCAATATAGTTCATTTAAAAATTTATATTCACTCGGTATCGCACAGAAATAAAACATGACGATTGTTCAGATGATTTTGGGTTAAGGTAATCGCTTCAGAGAAAGGAGCCGAACATCGTAAAGAGTCTTAAGTACACTTATAAATGTATTTATGAATGGATCCAAACATCATAAAGTGACTTAAGTATAGTTATAGAAGTATTTATACGTTAAATTCACTATGGACGGAGCAGAATAGACTTGAATAGTTATTCAAATGTCTTCCGATTAAGGTAATCACTTTACAATGTCCACGTTGAATAGCAGGGATGCATTGCCCAGTGCGAGATATTATCACAGATAAAAACCTTCGAGAGTGGCTTCAAAGAATTGATGATTGTCTTTTGTCATCTGTACAATTCCAAACGCAAATGCCTTCCGTCACTGTCTAACCAAGCCAGGGCAGAGACAAAAGTTCCTCACTACTGGGTATTTCCCACCATCGTCGTGAAAGTTCACGGGCACTCACTCACTTCATCCAGAGAAGCCAACCATCTACTGGATTAAGAAAAGCCGTCAGTCAGGTCACTCACTCCATCCGCAAAGGACGAGAACGACAACCTCCAAAACGGAAAGTGCATCTCTTGCGGTCTTCCGTGCGCATTTCTACTGGTATGATGATTCTATTATTAAATAAAATTGAATGAATTTATTTCAAATTTATACTGGCTATTAAACATACAATGATTAACGAAGAGAATAATATATTTATAAAACCAAACACAATTGTAAAATCACATATATACATATTAACAAACAGAGAGGTAGATATGACGTAAACAGAATTACAAATGATTATGCTGTGTATATGAAGAAGAGAAACAACAACAACAACAACAACAACAACAACAACAACATCAACAACAACAAAATAAACAACAATAATAATGATAATAATAATAATAATAATAATAATAATAATAATAATAATAATAATAATAATAATAATAATAATAATAATAATAATAATAATAATAATAATAATAATAATAAGCCACTTTGCTCTTATAAGAGAAGTAGCCGAGTCAAGGCAAATTGCTCTAACCCTTTGGGTAGAGAAAATACAGAGGAAGGGATTCCCAGTTCCCTCTCTCCGCCCCATATAGTCGACTCTTACGACACGCAAGGGAACGCGGAGGATGTATTCTATAATAATAATAATAATAATAATAATAATAATAATAATAATAATAATAATAATAATAATCATAATAAAAATAATAATAATTATTATTATTATTATAATTATTATTATCATTATTATTATTATTATTATTATTATTATTATTATTATTATTATTATTATTATTATTGTTATACTACTACTACTACTACTACTACTACTACTACTAAGATAATAATAATAATAATAATAATAATAATAATAATAATAATAATAATAATAATAATAATAATAATAATAATAATAATAATAATAATAATAATAATAGCATGTTTTAAATAACATAAGGAAGCACGGCTTACTTCAAACAGTAAGGAAATTGGAAAATGGATATCAAGTCTTTGAAAAAAAAATCCACCTTGTTTATACTGAAATAGGACAACAGGGAAATACTCTATAATTACAAAAAAAAAAAAAATCTTTGCATTCTTCTCTGATTTTACTCCACTTGCGCAGTGGTTCCCTACCTATCCTATGTCGCCTCCACTCTGGGAAATATTTGAATCATCAGTTAATGGGCCACTCTGTCACCCCACATTGTAAACCCCTAACTTAAATTATTGTTCTTATTCACTGGTAAACAAAAAATGATGGCAATGGCAAAGAGAAGAGAGACCTTCAAACTCTTCTTCGTCTACATCTTTTCCCACTTTTATGAAAGGTCGATGTTTCTGGCCAGTGTTCTCCATATGTTCCTGTCCCATACCTCGTCACTCATCAAACCTTGAGACCTCAGGTCGTCATTGATGCAATCCATCCACCTACGGTTTGGTCTCCCCCTCCCTCTCCTACCCTGTATATCCATTTCCATCACCCTCCTCCTAACATACTGTTTATCCCTCCTAACGACATGACCATACCATCTTAGTCTATTTTCTTGTATCTTATCTGATATTTCTCTACCTTTGGAGGTACCTCTAATTACCTCGTTTCTGATCTTATCGCTTCTTGTCACCCCACACCTCCATCTCAACATCCTCATCTCTTCCACATCCAGTTTTTTCTCTTGTGTCTTCTTTATTGCCCATGTCTCTGCTCCATACATCATCGCAGGTCTCACAACTGTCTTATGCACTTTACCCCTCAACTTAACCCCTATTCTCCTGTCGCACAGCACCCCAGACACTTTCTTCCAGTTCTTCCATCCCGCTTGTATTCTGTGGGTTATTTCTGACTCTAGGTCATCATACTCTGCTACTGTTGATCCCAAATACTTGAACTTTTCAACTCTTTTCAACACCTTCCCCTGCAAATTGACCTCCCCATCCTCATCATCTCTCATCCTTAAGCACTCTGTCTTCTTCCCGGTAATTTTCAGTCCTCTATCCTCCATCATTCTTCTCCACTCCTCAAGATTCTCCTCCACTACCTCTCGCCTGTTGCTACGCAGTACAATGTCATCTGCAAAGAGCATACACCATGGTGACTGATCTCTAATACCCTAGGTTCCTACATCCAAGACCAAATCAAATAGATATGGACTCATATGATGCAGACCAACATTTACTGAGAGACTTTTCTTCAAGCCCACACTGCTCTTAACATTTGCCTCAGACCTTCAAACATATAGCGAATAAGCAGTCTTTTCTCTCTTTTTCTGCATTTTTGTGTGTCACAATTGGTTCCCATTCGTATGAGGGTGGACATAGAGAGTTTAAAGTTGCAAAGGGGAGGATTAAGGCTGGATGTTCTTCCTAACGCCCTGGGGTGGGATCGAATCCCCGATGGTCAGGTTCGTCATTTCCCGACTTGTGCGCTCTACCACTGAGTTACCGCGACATACGACATGACTTTCCATAACCATCAATAAAATAAAACGAGCAACTGGCAACACTTGTTGTTGATAAACTACTGTAAATACGGTAAATTATATAAAAATCTTCTTTCGGGGGCCGCAATAGCTCAGTAATAGATCACGCTAGTCGACAAGCGACTAAGGCGGTTCGATCCCACCGCGAGGCATTAGGAAGAACATCCAGTCTTAAACCACGGCTCGAACATGTCCATGTTCACGCCTATTCGAATGAGGGACAAACTATTACACTTAGA
>JAXCGZ010019356.1:40000-45000 GCA_037179515.1 Halocaridina rubra | reverse complement strand
ATTTTGAAATTAGTGGAAATTGTAAGTGGTGCCAAATCTTGGTTTACTTCTTTATTATTCATATACTGTATATGTATACATGAGCCATTTTCCCCTTATAAGGGGAGTGGCTGAGTCAAAACAAAGTACTCTGATCCACCCCATTGAGTCGCCTCTTACGACACGCAGGGGAACACGGGGGAATCATTACAAATATGAATATTAGACATGTTGTGCCTTGACGAAGATGAAGTCTATATAAACTACTTTTTTTTGCTAATGCCTCTATACCCACCTTGGGAACAACAGCACTTGGGTAATACGACATGAGTATGTGGTTTACTGTGCAAGTTTGGTTCCTTGAAGTTCCACATGGATTTCATGGATACAGCTTATCAATATCACGGTTTCATTATGAATATATATATATATATATATATATATATATATATATATATATATATATATATATATATATATATATATATATATATATATATATATATATATATATATATATATATATATATATATATATATATATATATATATATATATATATATATATATATTTATAACTTTGCTACTCGTAGGAAATAACAAATACAGAGGAGAAGGATTCCCAGTCCCCCCGCTCCACCTCATTTGATATAATTTTTTGACATGCAGGGGAACACGGAGGAAGTTGAGAATGTTATGAGTGATTGGTTTGAGGTGAATGTAGGGTTACGTCAAGGTTGTGTAATGTCACCATGGTTGTTTAATGTGTAATGGCTGGAGTGGTAAGGGAAGTAAATGAAAGTATTAGACAGAGGCTTGGAACTAGTGGGTGAGGATGAAAGGTTGTGGAAATTGAAGCAGTTGCTATCTGTGGATGATACTGTACTGGTGGCTGATACTGAGAATGATTTGAATCATTTGGTTACTGAGTTTATTAGTGTGTGAAAGAAGGTAGTTGCGGGTGAATACTGGTAAGAGTAAAGTCATGATATGCACGAGGAGCGTTCATATTGGCAGACTGAATGTAGAAGTGAATGGGGAGTTATTTGATGAAGTTGAGAGTTTTAAGTCTCTGGGGTCGCATGTATCAAGGAGTGGACGAATGGATGTGGAGGTAAATCACAGAATGAAGGAAGCAAATAACTGTCTAGGTGGGTTGAAAAGTGTAATGAGAAATATATATTTGGGGATGAATGCAAAGAGAAAGGTATATGAAGGTATAATGGTGCCAACATCATTTTATGGAGCAGAGACTTGTACTTAGTGATACTTGGAAGGGGAGGAGAAGTGGCTACCCTTTATCCCCAAGGAGCAGAGAGGAGTGGCTAAGATATGCGTGAATCGTGGTGAATGCGCGTTTCTTGGCTTGGCCACCCCCCTTACAAGGGGTAATGAGGCTGTGCATACATATATATATACATACATACATACATATATATATATATATATATATATATATATATATATATATATATATATATATATATATATATATATATATATATATATATATATATATATATATATATACATATGCTAGTTCTCCTTAGAATAGAATTTTGTGACTAACAAGAGACAATGTTATATCTCTGGGTTTGCTATCCTATATTTTAATCTGTTTGTATCACACTTTGCAGTTTGTCTTAAAAAGCATTGTTGCAGAGGCTACTTCGCAAGAAATTCACCTTGCAAAATGGTTTAAAGTGATACAAGCACGGAACAGGAGGAAAGCAATATATTTCCAAAATCACAAATCCAGCATGGAAAATATTTATGCAGACAAGTATTTACGAAATTTGCGAGAATTTGATCATACTACTTCTCCTTAGAAGATTAACTGGAGAGGATGATGCAAGCACATTAAGAAAGGACGGCAAACCCAGAGCAATAACAATGTCTCGTGTTAGGGTCAAAAAATTCTCTTCTAAGGAGAGCTAGCATGATAAAATCACACGCATCTCGTGAATAAATGCTTTATATATATATATATATATATATATATATATATATATATATATATATATATATATATATATATATATATATATATATATATATATATATATATCTATATCTATATCTATATCTATATCTATATCTATATCTATATCTATATCTATATCTATATCTATATCTATATATATATATATATATATATATATATATATATATATATATATATATATATATATATATATATATATATATATATATATATATATATATATATATATATGGAAGGAAAAGCTATTGTTAACATACAGTTTAGACTGTATGTTAACAGTTCAGTGTTATTTATATATATATATATATATATATATATATATATATATATATATATATATATATATATATATATATATATATATATATATATATATATATATATATATTTATATTTATATTTATATTTATATTTATATATATATATATATATATATATATATATATATATATATATATATATATATAATATATATATATATATATATATATATATATATATATATATATATATATATATATATATATATATATATATATATATATATATATATATATATATATATATATATATATATATATATATATATATATATATATATGTGTATATGTACATATGTGTCCAAACACACACACACAAACACACACACACACACACACAGACTGATAAGGAGAAGACAGTGGTAATCTCAGGCATAAGTGAATCCCAGGAGCCAACATGGCAGGGGAGACTTGAAGAAAATAAAGCTAACGTTGTAGACCTGATAAGAAAGCTTGGAGTAGTATGTGGTCCTGAGGATATTGTAAACATACACCAACTAGGTAAATATTCGAGGGAAGGAAAGCCGAGACCAACAAAAGTAACCTTTGAGAGAGGGGAGACATGTAGGGAAATATTGTTGAGAAAAAAAAGTCTAAAAGACCTTCAAGAATGCAAAGAAGTGCTCATTAGACGATACAGAACACAGGAAGAGATGGGAAAGATCAAAAACTTGTTGCAAGAGGCAAGAAGGTTAAATGATGAAAGAAATGAAGAAGAGAAGAAAAATTTTCGTTACAGAATACTTCCAGACAAAGGGGAGATAAAGAAGATAATGACAGAAGATCAGGGGATGGGGCCTCATTAAGATTGTTATACACAAATGCTGATGGATTAGCTGGTACGGCAGTAGAATTAAAAGATAGGATTCACAACAGTAAGGCAGATATAGTAGCAATTACAGAGACTAAGTTGAGTGAGGACATAAACAGTGTCACAGTTTTTCCTAAGGGCTTCAGAATACTAAGGGTCGAAAGATCTGAGAGGACTGGTGGAGGGATAGCACTGCTCATAAGTGAAAGGATTCAAGTTGAAGAAATAAACTTGGCTATAGAAAGTGAGTTCAGGGAATTTCTCGTTGCTCGCATAAATACTGGGTCAGAGAGCATTATAATAACTGTTGTATACAACCCACCAAGGAACCAAAATAGGCTTGAAATTTATGAGGAAAGTCATATAGGTACGATTGAAGTCATAAACTCAGTTGTTAACATGGCGCGGGAGAAAATATGTAGGATTTTGATTATGGGAGACTTTAATCATAAAGAGATAGATTGGATAAATCTTGACCCACACAGTGGTGAGGACTCATTTGGGGCAAGATTCCTAGATTGCGTACAAGGGAATTTCCTACACCAACATGTAATGGAACCAACAAGAGCCAGGGGTGGGGATGAGCCATCACTACTTGATCTAGTGTTCACAGATAATGTGTTGGATATTGAAAATATTGAGTATGAACCACCAATTGGAAAGAGTGACCACTGTGTGTTGTTGATGGAGTATATCATTGAAGACATTCTTCCTGAGAGTAGAGGCACTGAGGACATGAGGAGGAACTATCCGAAAGGAGATTACATCAAAATGAATGAGCTTTTTGCAGTTATTGACTGGAGAACCTTATTTTACAACAAATCTGTACAAGAAATGTATGACATCTTTTGTGAGAAATATGGGAAGATAGTAGATTGCTGCATACCTGTCACCAAAGTAGGTGTAATTCATGCCAGAGAGAAATGGTTCGATAATGGGTGTAAAAGAGCTAAGGAGTGGAGAGACAAATGCTGGAAAAGGTATAGGAGGAGAAAAAACATAAATGCCTGGCAAACCTACAAAAGAGCAAGAAATGACTACCTAAGTAAAAGGAGAGAGGCAGAGAGAGATTATGAGAGGGACATCACCAGGAAGGCTAAAGAAAATCCCAAGCTTTTCCACAGCTTTATCAGAGGAAAACTGAAGGTAAAAGAACAGGTTTTAAGGCTAAAGAGAGCGGATGGAAGCATCACTGAGACGGACGAAGAGATCTGCAAAGAATTGAACAAGGAGTTTCAGTCAGTATTTACAGTAGAAAATACCCCACCCCCTCAGATTGCAGTGATAGAAGCTCAAGGGCCGGTATTAGAGAACATCAACCTTACAGCCACAGAGGTATGCAAAGCGCTGATGGATTTAGATGTTCATAAAGCTACAGGTCCTGATGACATATCCCCTCATGTGCTTAAAAAATGCGCAAACACAATATCAGTGGCACTAAGTATCATATTTAAGGAGTCACTGGAGTCGGGGGAGATTCCAAGATGCTGGAAACAAGCAAATGTGATACCTATCTTCAAAAAGGGAAGGAGGGATACGGCTCTGAACTATAGACCAGTTTCCTTGACCAGCATAGTTTGCAAAGTTATGGAGAAACTACTAAGGAAACATATCTCTCTTCACTTGGAATCCTTCAACTTTTTGTCAGTGAGGCAACATGGCTTCAGAGAAGGAAGATCAACAGTAACAAACTTATTAGAATTTTATGATGAGGTAAGCCAAATCTTACAGGAAAGAGAGGGCTGGGCAGATTGCATATTCCTAGACTTCCAGAAAGCGTTTGACACTGTTCCACATGGGAGCCTTATTAGGAAGCTGCAATCAATGGCTAGAATAGGTGGAAATGTCTTGGAATGGATAAAAACTTACTTAGAAGGAAGGGAAC
>JAXCGZ010019356.1:20000-22500 GCA_037179515.1 Halocaridina rubra | reverse complement strand
AAAGTTACACAAATCTTCACATTCGGTAAGCTCGAATTACCAAAAGCGACAATGAGTAGGAGGAATTGATGAAGGGAGAGCGAAAATGGAAGATGTTGAGATTAAAGAGTGGTCAGACTCACCAAGAAAGGAAAGTACAGAATATGAATAGCTTGGAGCATTAGATGTCAAGAATTGGCCACAAGTGTTAGCTGCATGGATGTGACGATCGGAAACAAGAATAGGATGTTTGATAATCTGTTCCAGATATTGAGTAACAGAGAAAGCATGGGCCTCATTTCCTCCCACATCAGTGTGAGAAGAATGAAGCGACTTACTGTGGTGTACATTGAAGCCTTCAATGGAGAGAAGTGCAGCATGTGGTTGAGAAGGTAGAAAGAACTAATGACAAGAGGATAGAAATTCGAAGGACACAAAGCTACTAGAGCTAGGAGAGCAGTAGCAGAAAAAAAATATAATGGAAATGGAGAAATAGATCTTCAGCCAGAAACTATCAAAGTTAGGGGATTCAAGGTCCATGAGCCTTGCAATAGAAGTGTTAGTGTTACAGTAGGCACAGATCAAATCTTTGGAACAGAAACGAGTATACAGCTTATAATGAGAAATTTGAAATGGGTCAGGAGATACACGGCTAGACAGCTATGTTTCAGAAAAGAAGGAGGAGCTTTGGGAGAGATGTACCAAATTGCTGTTCCACAAATGAAAAATTGGTATTCAGGCCACATACTTTAGAAAAGTGGATAATGAAAGAAGCAGGTCTAGCAGGAGGTGATGGTTATGGGCAGAACCATTACTACCACCAAACATGTCAACCCTCATTGCTGCACATTGAGTTTAAGTACATATATTCACAATGATACTGTGATAATAATAATGCTATTATCCGGGAATATCTTTTGAACATCATGGGACTTGAATTCATATAGCAACCCACAAAGTCATGCTGACTTACCTAATCAAGGTACTGTTGATATAGCTTCTTGAGGGAAACGCTCAGTTCTGGCCTTAAAGTCTGTTATGAGAAAAAAAAATGTATATATAATACATATATATATATATATATATATATATATATATATATATATATATATATATATATATATTTATATTTATATTTATATTTATATTTATATTTATATTTATATTTATATTTATATTTATATTTATATTTATATTTATATTTATATTTATATTTATATTTATATTTATATTTATATTTATATTTATATTTATATTTATATTTATATTTATATTTATATTTATATTTATATATATATATATATATATATATATATATATATATATATATATATATATATATATATATATATATATATATATATATATATATATATATATATATATATATATTCAAGAGTCTATACACTTGAATATACATATATATTTACAGGAGACTATACACCAGGGCAAACGGAAGAGACACTAGACGTACGTGACTAACAGGGTACAAAGCTGATGCACAACTACCAGAGCATGAGGCTAATACACAACTAATAGGGTCCAAGGTTGATATGCGACAGGGCACGAAGCTGATATGCAACTAACAGGGCATGAGACTGATACACAACTAACAGGGTCTGAGGCTGATGCACAGCTAACAGGGTATTAGGCTGTTACATGACTGATGGGGTCCGAGGCTGATATGCGACTAACTATAGCATTGCATTACTCATGAAGAGAAGTTATCATTCTCTGTTCTTCAGAAGCCAACTTGTTCATTAACTGGCTTGTTCACAATACTATGTATCCTTCTAAGGCTCTAACAGCCGAAATGGTCGTAAGCGATCAGTAAAATGTACTAGCTAACAGCCAAGTACATAATTGGCCAACCAGCTTATTAAAGGACCACTTAACACTCATATATCAACACCTCCCTCCCCCCTCCCACACATTGGACAATTATGAGCAACTCTCTTTTCCATGAGTCGAGTTGAACGACATGGGACAGTGCTGAGCAAGAAGTCAGAAGGACATGGGGGAGAGGGTCATCACTAGGAGAGGGCACTACATGGAGATGTTGACAATTCCGCCACTAGACTCGTCCGCTGGGAAGACGTACCTCATAGTTCCTGGACCTGCCTCACCCCATAACTACTCCTGCCTTGTCACAACGGTGTGACTTTGGGTCTTGAATTTGGACACGCTGGCTGACAAAAGACTTGGCAAGGGGACGGGCATGGAAATTGTACTGGCACTTAACTTGTTCAGTACGAGCAGCAGATCAGAGGTAACAATCCTCGTTCCGGGCTTTCCATTCCTTGGAGAAAGACTCTGGGTAGGCCGGGACAAAGGAGCAGAGGGGGTGACCATACAGCATGTGGGTAGGAGAGCAACCTGCAGACACAGGGGTATTGCATTGCTCTAGGAGACCCCTGTTGAAGTCCTTCCAGTTGATGTTTCTATTGGGCACCATCTTCCAAATGAGGTGAGTTACAGACTGGACTGCTGCCTCGGCATGTCCGTTTGATTGGGGATATTG
>JAXCGZ010019356.1:0-12500 GCA_037179515.1 Halocaridina rubra | reverse complement strand
AGCGGATGGAAGCATCACTGAGACGGATGAAGAGATCTGCAAAGAATTGAACAAGGAGTTTCAGTCAGTATTTACAGTAGAAAATACCCCACCCCTCAGATTGCAGTGATAGAAGCTCAAGGGCCGGTATTAGAGAACATCAACCTTACAGCCACAGAGGTATGCAAAGCGCTGATGGATTTAGATGTTCATAAAGCTACAGGTCCTGATGACATATCCCCTCATGTGCTTAAAAAATGCGCAAACACAATATCAGTGGTACTAAGTATCATATTTAAGGAGTCACTGGAGTCGGGGGAGATTCCAAGATGCTGGAAACAAGCAAATGTGATACCTATCTTCAAAAAGGGAAGGAGGGATACGGCTCTGAACTATAGACCAGTTTCCTTGACCAGCATAGTTTGCAAAGTTATGGAGAAACTACTAAGGAAACATATCTCTCTTCACTTGGAATCCTTCAACTTTTGTCAGTGAGGCAACATGGCTTCAGAGAAGGTAGATCAACAGTAACAAACTTATTAGAATTTTATGATGAGGTAAGCCAAATCTTACAGGAAAGAGAGGGCTGGGCAGATTGCATATTCCTAGACTTCCAGAAAGCGTTTGACACTGTTCCACATGGGAGACTTATTAGGAAGCTGCAATCAATGGCTAGAATAGGTGGAAATGTTTTGGAATGGATAAAAACTTACTTAGAAGGAAGGGAACAGAGGGTTAGAGTAAGACACTCAGTGTCTGAATGGAGAAGAGTTAGTAATGGAGTTCCACAGGGTTCAGTTTTAGGGCCACTTTTGTTCCTTGTATATGTAAATGACCTACCAGAGTCTGTAAATTCATTCATGAATATGTTTGCAGATGATGCAAAGATTGTGAAGAAAGTAAAAAACGAGAACAATGGTAGAGAACTTCAGGAGGATATAAATAATCTGCATGAGTGGTCAGAAAAGTGGCTAATGAAATTCAATACTTCAAAATGTAAGGTAATGAGAATGGGTACAAGTGCAAGAAGGCCCAAGCTTGACTACTCGGTGGCTGGAGTACAACTTCAAGAGACAGAAAATGAGAGAGATCTAGGAGTAAACATACTGGCAGATTTGTCCCCAGAAATACATATAAATGGCATAGTAAGGGCAGCATATGCATTCTTATCAAATGTAAGGGTAGCCTTCAGGCACATGGACAAGGAAATGTTCAGAAATATTTATGTAACCTATGTGAGGCCAAAACTCGAATATGCAGCGCCCTTTTGGAATCCGCACTTGAAAAAGCACATAGCTAAGCTTGAAAAAGTTCAAAGACATGCCACGAAACTGGTGCCAGAAATACGCAATGTCAGTTATGATGAGAGGCTGAGGGAATTAGACTTACCATCACTCGAAGCTAGAAGAGTGAGGGGGGATATGGTGACAGTCTTTAAATTCCTTCATGGTTTTGATAGAGTGGATAGGGATCGATATTTTGATATGGCTGGCTCTAGAACTAGAGGTCATAGTTTGAAGGTTCGTAAGAAAACTTCTTTGCAGGATGTAAGGAAATACTTTTTCAGTGTAAGAGTAGTTGATAATTGGAATTCGCTAAGCGAGGAGGTAGTTTATGCTATCTCAATCCATAGTTTTAAGGACAGGTATGATAAGAATCACTAAGTATAAAATGGAACCGATCAGGAGACGGGAAGATACGAGCTTTGGGCTCTTTTCCGTAAACACAATTAGGTAATCATAATTAGGTAATCACATACATACATACATAAATACATACATACATACATACATACATACATACATACATACATATATATATATATATATATATATATATATATATATATATATATATATATATATATATTATATATATATATATATATATATATATATATATATATATGTATATATATATATATATATATATATATATATATATATATATATATATATATATATATATATATATATATATATATATATATATATATATATAATATATATATATATATATATATATATATATATATATATATATATATATATATATATATATATATATATATATATATATACATATATCTATATATATATATATATATATATATATATATATATATATATATATATATATATATATATATATATATATATATACATATATATATATATATATATATATATATATATATATATATATATATATATATATATATATATATATATATATATATATATATATATATATATATATATATATTACAGCAATTAGCACAGACTAAACTTCGAATCCTTACTTTTGGATAAAATTTCCAACCAGATGACCCTAAAGCAATTGTTCAGTCTTAGAACAACACCACTTTTATGAACTTTGCAGGTGTTTGTTCTCATTGCCATGGTAATCTTCCGTGGTGGGTCCATCTTTAATTCATTCGGGGACACTGTAGCTGCCAATTTGTTTGCCATTGGCGTCATGGTGACATCTCTTATAATTACACCTTTGCTCCTGGTCTGTTACATCATGGGAAGAACAGAAATTCAAAAGACAATATTGGTAAGTCAATATTGAATACAAAATTTGAGTTTTTATTGCTCTTATTAAGTCATCTCGCTGTCATTAAAATCACCATTGCAACCCCTTCCTATATTTCTTAGTTATATTAGTTTATGCACTCTCGCTCTCTCTCCATATTGATGCGCATGATAACAGTGTTGCTTAAGCTTACTCTTTATATAAGAATGAGAGGCAGATTATGTTTATATCAATAAATTAATTCCCATTGACTCATAATCACAGTACGAAGACATGATGCAGACGCTGACAGCGTGCAGACTCAATTTGCATTTGATTCATTCTTTTTTTATCTGAAATTTATTTCAAACACAGGAGATGGCGCTGAACTTTCTGTTGTTCGTCTTTCTTCTGTCTGCTGGAGCTGTATGTGTCGATGCATGGCAAGGAGTCATTACGTACGATAAATTATTGAGAAAAGCCAAACGACAGTCTCTAACCATGGGGACATTCACTCTCTTCGCTTCCTTGGGTTATCTCGCTGATTTTATCTTATCGATTAGGAATTACAGGGCAGAATAACTGTCACAGAGGGAGAGAATAAAGAGATGAGATAAAGTTATCAGTATTCCTGGATCTCTTTTCATATGTAAAAAAGGAAGTTAGTCTTGAAGGATCTTGTAAAGAAGAGAAACCCCAGGGTGTTCTCTAGGGTCATTCCCATTACAGGGAAAGTCATTAAGCCTACCCCAGCTTGACCCAACCTCACCTAACCTAACCTAATCCAACCTATCCCAACGCAACCTAAACTAATCTCACCTACCTGATGTAACATAAATTAACGTAACCTCACAATTTAGAAGGCCATTTATATTCTTGGGTTACTGATCTTTACAAGATCCCACTTGTCTAGCAAATATTATGAATAATGCCCATGTAGGCTGACAAAGATAACAAAAAAAAAAACTATACTCCAGTTACTTGCCCATGCGAATCTTGAATGGAATTTAGCACTTGACAAGTATTATCAAGAAAGAAAGCAGAGATTTTATCATGGACCCGTGTTTTTCTGTGCCATACGAAAGAAGTTCAACCTCTGAAAACTTATGGAAGAGTTATTTTGAAAACAATATTTCTTTCCCCAAACGGGATATCTGAAGGAAGGTGACGGCCAACTGTGTCTTTCTGCGTCATGCCAATGGTGATTTGCATTGATTTCATGAGATTACTTGATGTGTGTGGTAGAGATATGGTTAGAGTGCTCAACTTGGGAAGTGAAAAACCTGTAGTCGAGACCACCGCGGGGGTAATAGGAAGGGTATCCAGGCTTAATTCTCCAGCTCCAATCTGTCTGTGCCTAATCCCATTCGAATGGGAATTAATAATGAGACAAAACACGAAAATCTTGACGGGCATAGAACGGCAAATACCGTATTGGCAGGATATCTTATCACTATATTCAGAAAATGGACCTGTGCAACTAAGAAATTTTACCTCGAATGATTCTCCGTACATGAAGATAATAAAATACTATTATTCTAATGTTACAAATAAAAACTGAAAATATGATAACAATCTTTTTTAAGCATCAAAAGACAGTCATATATATATATATATATATATATATATATATATATATATATATATATATATATATATATATATATATATATATATATATATATATATATATATATATATATATATATATATGCATATATATACATATATATATATATGTAAATATATATATATATATATATATATATATATATATATATATATATATATATATATATATATATATATATATATATATATATATATATATATATATATATATATATATATATATATACATATACATATACATATACATATACTATATATATATATATATATATATATATATATATATATATATATATATATATATATATATATATATATATATATATATATATATATATATATATATATAGATATAGATATATATATATATATATATATATATATATATATATATATATATATATATATATATATATATATATATATATATATATATAGATAGATATAGATATATATATATATATAGATAGATAGATAGATAGATAGAATACTCGACTCGGGAGGTGACATATCAGCGATCAAGCCCACCGTGGGGCTTAAGGAAGGATATCCAACCTTAATTCCTTAATAATCCCCATCATGAGGATTATTAGTGACATATAAAAAGCTAAGCTAAATCTAAGTTCTCCTCTCAAAAGGAATTGAAGTCAATAGTGTCCACTCATTTCCAGAACTGGATAATGATGTTGCAGGAGTGCAGTGCAGGGAATGTAGTTCGACAGCCAAACCTTGGGACCCAGATAGTCTTCCAATACCCACAAAGGCTACATGTATAGGACGAGTTTATCCAAAGCATAGTATATAAAGATAAGAAAAATTATAAAATCAATGACAACATGAAATGATAACTTCATCTAATTACTTTGTCAATTCGAGTCATAAAAATTAGATTAGATTAGATTAGAGAGAGAGAGAGAGAGAGAGAGAGAGAGAGAGAGAGAGAGAGAGAGAGAGAGAGAGAGAGAGAGAGAGAGAGAGAGAGAGAGAGAGAGGGGCGCAGTAAAGTTTTTCTCGTTTCACTTAACTGTTTCTCTCTACATTGACCTTGTCAAAGCACGCACCCATCTAAGCATCCTGGAGATAAAGAGTGAAAATCATTCATCCCCTTACTACGACAACAGTTCTGGAGTCATACATATTGCAAGCAGGGAACAACTCAGCTGCTGTAGTGCCCAATAGCTTTAGCTGCTATATCCCCAGGCTTTCATTTTATAGCTACACTCAGCCATCTCCTTGTCTCCAAGGATTTTCCGGCAGGAACAGGAAAATCCCTTTTTACAATCTTTCTCTATGTCTATCCCTATCTCATGCCTGCTCTTCCCTTCTCCATTGGTATATCATGTGCCTCCACTGCTCTTTCCACTCCATCCATCCATATAATTTCTTGCCTTTCTCTGGGGCTTACTTAATTTACTTCCATTCTTAACATATTTCGCTAGTTCTTTTTCTCAACGGGGCAAAACCACCTCAGTACTTTCTTGCCTATTACAACAGACTGCTAGATTTCAACCATCAATTACTGCATCACCTCTATATTTCTCACTTTACTCATTCCTGGCAATCCTACATACTTTTCAAACAACTTAGCTCCATTAAATTATATCTGTTCCTTTAATCTTCTCTTACATTCCAAGTCTCTGCTCCAAAAACTGCTGTGGAAATAATATACTCCTCTACACAGCCTTTTCACTATATTCGCAACTAAATGATTATTTTATATAGCACTTTTTATCCTAATTAGACTCTACTTACTTACTTAGTTGTAACTCATTTCCGCATCCACTCCTTTATCCACGGTCACATGCAACTCAAGGTACTTAATTAATACACACCCCATCCACAACTAATTTCACAATTCATTCTCATATACATCTACATGACCGCACAGCTAAAAACTCTAGTTTACCCATATCCACTTGAAATTACACACCCTTACAAAATGTTTCAGTTTCATCAGAATCAGTCACTAGTGCAGCGTCATCCATAAATAGTAAAAGATTTACTTCTAATAACTGGTCATTATTAGCCATTATTCTAAATTTTTGGCAAGCACTCTTACAGTTACTCCCCTTACTACTTCTTCCCAATACGCACTGAACAACCACAGTGAATTCACACAACCCTGACGCACTGCTACATATGCCTCAGACCAATCGCTGTCATCATTCCCAACTCTCTCACTCTCTCTCTCACACACACACACATATGCTTTCTTATCAAATGTAAGGGTAGCCTTCAGGCACATGGACAAGGAAATGTTCAGAAATATTTATGTAACCTATGTGAGGCCAAAACTTGAATATGCAGCCCCCTTTTGGAATCCGCACTTGAAAAAGTACGTAGCTAAGCTGGAAAAAGTTCAAAGACATGCCACGAAACTGGTGCCAGAAATACGTAATCTCAGTTATGATGAGAGGGTGAGGGAATAAGACTTACCATCACTCGAAGCTAGAAGATTGAGGGGGAATATGGTGACAGTCTTTAAATTCCTTCATGGTTATGATAGAGTGGATAGGGATCGATATTTTGATATGGCTGGCACTAGAACTAAAGGTCATAGTTTGAAGCTTCGTAATAAAACTTCTTTGCAGGATGTAAGGAATTACTTTTTCAGAAAGAGTAGTTGATAATTGGAATTGGCTAAGCGAGGAGGTAGTTAATGCTATCTCAATCCATAGTTTTAAGGACAGGTATGATAAGTATCACTAAGTACAAAATGGTACCGATCAGGAGACGGGAAGATACGAGCTTTGAGCTCTTTCCCGTAAGCACAATTAGGTAATCACAATTAGGTAATCACACACACAAATTTCAAAGGCATGCCACGAAACAGTGCCAGAATTACGCAATCTCAGTTATCAGGAGAGGCTGAGGGAATTAGACTTACCATTACTCGAAGCTAGAAGGATGATGGGGAATATGGTGACGGTTTTTAAATTCTTTCATGGTTATGACAGAGTGCATAGGGATCGATATTTTGATATGGCTGGCACTAGAACTAGAGATCATATTTTGAAGCTTCATAAGAAAAACTTCTTTGCAGGATGTAAGGAAATACTTTTTTTTTTAGTGTAAGAGTAGTTAATAATTGAAATTCTCTAAGCGAGGAGGTACTTAATGCTAACTCAATCCATAGTTTTAAGGACAAGTATGATAAGTATCACTAAGTACAAAATGAAACCGATCAAGAGATGGGAAGTTACGAGCTTGGGGGTCTTTCCCATAAGCACAATTAGGTAATTACACACACACACGCACACACACACACATACATACATACATACATACATACATACATACATACATACATACATACATACATACATACATACATACATACATACATACATACACATATTTACGAGTAAACATATGAGCAGATTTCTCTCCGGAAATGCATATAAATGGCATAGTAACGGCAGCATATGCTTTCCTAGAAAATGTAAGGGTAACCTTCAGACATGTGGATAAGGGAATATTCAGAAATATTTATATAACTTATGTGAGGCCAGAGCTTGAATATACAGTATCTTATTGGAATCAACACTTGAAAGCACATAAATAAGCTGGAAAAAGCTCTAAAACATGCCACAAACCTGGTGCTAGAAATAAGCAATCTCAGTTGTTAGGAGAGGCTGAGTGAATTAGACTTACCATCACTCAAAGCTAGAAGAATGAGGGGTATATGGTGATGGTTTTTAAATTCCTTTATGGTTTTGACAAAGTGGATAGGGATAGATATTTTGGTATGGTTAGCTCTAGAACTAGAGGTCATAATTTGTAGCTTCGTAAGAAAGCTCTGCAGAATGTAAGAAACTATTTTTTTTTTTGGTGCGGGAATGGTTGATGGTTGGAATTGGATAAGTGAGGAGGTAGTTAATGCTAACTCAATTCACAGTTTTAAGGAAAAATATAAATATCACAGAGTACAAAAAAGAAACCCCCCAGAAAACGAGGAGTTACGAGTATAAGGCTCTTTCCCGTAAGCAAAATTAGGTATTTACATTAAGAAAATAAATTACACACTTGTCTGTCTCTAACCCCCACGTCCAATGGTCAGGGAATGGGTGGTACAAGATCCCTGGGGGTTGTGGGAGGGGGAGTAGCTCTTAGGAACCTAAGGCAAAAAGTCAAGGACCTTGAGACCCTTGTGACATTACTGGATGATACAATTCATCTACTATGATTCCATATCTTTTTAAGGATATATCCTTCCCATAAAGGTTAGTATAGTAATCAATATATAATACGAAACAAAATCGAATAAATAAATAAAAAAAACAGACCAGTAAGTATTTGTTAAGGTACCAAGCAGCATAGCTGACTTTTCTTTGTTTCTTTTTCTTTTTATTAAATGTTTCACATAAATTGAGGTAAATCTTTTATTGTTCACTTGTGATATATTTTCATCCTTTGATAACATATCCTGATTAATAACTGACTAATCTGTTTCTTCTGAAATTATTGGTTAAGCAGTTAAGAATAAAAATAAATAGCAGAAACAGGTGGACAAGGCATCAAGTGTTTTTCCTCAGTTGCATATTCAAGCTTTTTTTTTTCTTTTATTAATGCCAAAGTCAAATTTTAAGTTAGGGTGTGTGTTATCAAGCAAATGCTTCACTGAAAAGCTTAACTAAGTAACTAAAGTAGTACTCAAAGATGATAAAAGACAAGTCTGTGTGAGGTTAAATAAACTTTTTTTTTTTTTTTGCATTCTATGAGACTCAAACTCAAAGATGATACCATCTCTGGTCAGGGGAAGTAAATACTCAGGGACCTTGACACCATTGTAACAAACCTAGACGATAAAATTTAGAATATCGATAGAGAAATGAAAGAGGGCTTTGAAAGTCAGTTACAAGAAAATAAAACAGAGAGATAATAAGAAATTTAGAGGAGTGTAACAAGGCACAAGGGGAAAAGAGAAAATAACTAGAAAAATATGTAAAAAAAAGGAAGGGAAAATGAATGAACTAGAAATCAGAATTTCTAAACAAGAATATAACATCAAACAGTTGAGTGACATCCTGAATGAATTAAATGTTAGTTCACTGCTCTATTCTGAGAGTGACGAGATTGCAGCTTGGTATGTTCAGATAAAGGAAACATCAAACAGTTCAGAAAAGATTTCCAGGAGCTGAATACGGATCATGACGACATTACAAGGTCATTTGCAGAGGCAGTAAAGCAAAATATGAAGTAAAAGAGACAGTGGGGAAGGTGACAATGGAAAATGCAAATACAGTTCACTACAAAGAAATGGTAATAGAAAAATTAAAGAAGTTGTGATTGAAAGGGTAAATCCACTGCTCAAACAGGCACTTTATAGAGAGAAGTAAGTGATAATCTCAGCCATTAGAGAATCCTAGGAGTCAAAATTGCCGAGGAGACTTAAATATAATAAAGCTAGGGTTTTAGACCTAATATGGAAGCTTGGAGTAGTATATGGTCTGGAAAATATTGCAAGCATTCACCGAATTGGTAAGTATTCTAGGGAGGGAAAGTCAAGAATAATGAAAACGACCTTTAAGAGAGGGGACACATGTAGAGATGTACTGATGTGGGCAAAAAACCTACAAGACCTTCAAGACCTCAGAACAGTGTTCATTAGAATGCATAGAATACAGGAAAAGATGAAAAAGATCAAAAGCTTGTTGGAAGAATCTAGAAGGTTAAAGGAGGAAGGTAATGAAGAAGAGAAGAAATATCTTTGTTTCAGAGTTCTTCCAGCCAAAGGGGAGAAAAAGAAGGTAATGCTAGAAGATCAGGGGATGCAGCCTCATTAAGATTACCATACACAAATGCTGATGGGGTAGCTAGTAAGGCAGTAAAATTAATCGATAAGATTCACAACAGTATGGCAAATATAGTAGCAGTTACAGAGACTAAGTTAAGTGAAGACGTAAAGAGTGTCACAGTTTTTCCTAAGGGCTTCAGAATATTAAGGATTCAAATATCTGAGAGGACTGCTGGAGGGATAGCATTGCTCATAAGTAAAATGTTTCAGGTTGAAGAATTAAACTTTGCAATGGAATGTGAGTTCAAGGAATTTCTTGTTACTCATATAAATACTGGGTCAGAGAGCATTATAATAACCCACCAAGGAATAAATATATGATAGACATTTATGAGGAAAGTAATATAGGTACTATCAAAGTCATAAACTAAGTTGTTAACATTGCATGGATAGAACGAGTAGAATTTTGATTATGAGACAATTTATTCATAGAGAGATAGATAGGATTTATCTTGACTCGCACAATGGAGAGAATTTATTTAGACAAGATTCCTATATTTTGTGAAATGATATTTCTAACACCAGCATGTACTGGATCCAACGAGGGCTAGGTGTGAGGATGAACCATCACTACTTGATCTAGTTTTCACAGATGATGTGCTGGATATTGTAAAAATTGAAGATGAACCACTGATGAGGTAAAGTGACCACCGTGTGTTTATTGATGGAGTATATCATCAAAGATGATCTGCTTAAAAGCAGGCACACTGAGAGGGACACGAGATGGAGCAATCCGAAAGGAGATTACAACAAAATTGATGAGCTTTTCGCAGTTATTGACTGGAAGACCTTATTTAACAACATATCTGTACTAGACTTGTGCAAAATCTTTCATGAAGAATATAGGATGATAGTAGATTATTGCATACCTTTCACCAAAATAGGAGTTTCATGACAAAGAGAAATGGTTCTATGATGAGTGTAAGAAAGCTAAAGAGTGGAGAAGCAAATGCTGGAAAAGGAATAGATGGAGTAATAAACATAAATGCCTGGTAGACTTACTAAAAATCAAGAAATGATTGCTTATGTGAGAGAAGAGAGGCAGAGAGAAATTATGAAAGGGATGTTACTATGAAGGCTACAGAAATTTCCAAAGAAGAATTGAACAATGTATTTCAGTCGGTATTTACAACAGAAAATAACCCACCCCCTCAGATTCCAGAGATAGGAGACATGGCCATAAAGATACAGGTCCTGATGATATATCCCCTTGCATACTTAAGAAATGTGCTAAACCAAATATCGTTGACACTATGCATCATATTTCAAAGTAGCTGGAATCTGGGGAGATTCCATGATGCTGGAAGCAAGCGAATGTGGTACATATCTTCAAAAAGGGAAGTAGGGATACAGCCCTAAACAATAGGCCTCTTTCCTTGACAAGCATAATTTGCAAAGTAATGGAGGAACTACTAAGAAGATACATCTCTCTTCACTTAGAATTCCTACAACTTTTTGTTAGTGAGACAACATGACTTCGGAGAAGGCAAATCAACGGTAACAAGTTTACTAGAATATTATGACGAGGTAAGCCGGCTATTACAGGAAAGAGACAGCTGGGTGGATTGCATATTCCTAGATATTCAGAAGGCATTTTATACAGTCCCATATGGGAGACATTAATAATTAATAATAATAATAATAATAATAATAATAATAATAATAATAATAATAATAATAATAATAATAATAATAATAATAATAATAATAATAATAATGATAATAATAATAATAATAATAATAATAATAATAATAATAATAATAATAATAATAATAATAATAATAATAATAATAATAATAATAATAATAATAATAATAATAATAATAATAATAATAATAATAATAATAATAATAATAATAGTAAACCTTTATTTCCATTATACAATGGGTATTCGTCAGCCGGGGCAAGCCCGAACCCCCACTGTGGTGCCCAGCCACAGCAGTAACCTGCCAGTAAACAGTTTAAACTCTCGGTCTTGGACGGGAACCGATCTCTCGACCTCGTGAATGCGAAGCCAGCGCGTTACCACTGTCTTGGAAGGGAAAAGAGGGTTAAAGGTAGACATTCAGTGTCTGTATAAAGAAGGCTTATTAGTAAAGATCCACAGGGTTCAGTTTTAGGTCAATTTTGTTCCTTGTATACAGAAAATGACATACCGGAGTCTGTAAATTCATGCATTGATATGTTTGCAGATGTTGAAAACATTGTGAAGAATGTAAGAGACGAAAACTGTGGTAGAAAACTTATGGAAGGACTAAATAGCTTGCTTGGGTGGTCAGAATAGTGGCTAATGAAATACAATACTTCAAATTGTAAGGTAATGAGAATGAGTATAAGTCCGAGAAGGCCCAAGCTTGGATACTCCATAGAAGGTGCAGAACTTCAAGAGATCTAGGAATAGACATATAGGCAGATTTATCTCCGGAAATTCATATAAATGGAATAGTAAGGAGAGTAAATGCTTTCTTAGCAAATGTAAGGGTGGCCTTCAGACACATGGATAAGGAAATGAGAGGCCAAAGCTTGAGTATGCAGCCCCTTTTGAAATTCGCACTTGAGAAAGCATATATATAT